>MU224545.1:213549-262817 GCA_018584345.1 Thuja plicata
GAGCTCTCCAATTCTCAAAAACCTGTTATAAGAGAATGAATGACCAATTCCCCCTAAAGAGATTCAAATTCCCCAAAACATGCAAAGGTGAATGACAACTCCCAAGTCAATCCCTAGTTTAACTCAACATCAAAATTGAAAGTAAATCCAAATTAATTAAATAAAATATGCTTTATTGTCACAACTCAACTTAGACTCCTAATTACAAGTTAAGATCTTTTGAATTTGAAAATACCTTTTTAACACAATTATGCACATGTAATTAAAAAAATATTTAATTAAATAGATTAAATATTTATGTCACAATAATGCATGCTGCCAAATATTTAATTATTTAATTAATCATATAAGCACATACAATATAGTTTTCAATTAAATATTTAATTAAATCAAAATATTCAAATATTTCAATTTAATTAATTATTTAAAATAAACTTAGGATATAATTAAATCATTAATTCAACTATAATCCATTAAATCACAGAATATGGAAAATCACTCAATAATCCAAAAATCACCTGAAAGCATAATCAAGCAAAACACACACAAACTCAAGAGAGACAGTATTCGAATTCTGTCAACCTAGACAAATCTAGATAAGGTAGTCATACTGAAACTCATCCTACGTTAGGACGATTAGGCTTAGGTTAGGGTTTTGGATCTGTATGTTACCTCCCCTCTTTACCATTGAGATGAATATTTATGGACATGCTCACTCCTGCCAATTCAGGGAAGATGATGCCCTGTCCTTGCAATCCTGTAATCAAAGAACACACATGTACATACATAATAGAATATTGCAATCAATGATAGGGATCGATCGAACGTGTGGATCTTGCCGAAGCAAGTAACTACGTCTCCGTCCTCTACCACAACACGTCAACAAGTACATTCACATATAAGACAACCATACACATGCGAGTATGGGGTAAGTATATCATAATCTAAAATCAACATATAATAATCAACATGATAACATCATCATATCTATCTATGCATAAGGTAAAATCATAACATCATAAACAGGTATCATCATCAAATGAAACAATATCAACTCACATGAAAGTAGCCTAAAAGAATACGACCAATCAACTGAAACCAATGCCTAAAAGAGTATGACATCACAAACTAAAAAGCAAAACATGAGTGGGTATTACAATTTGATTAGCGACACTGTGTTGACCCACTTAGTGAAATACTTAGTGGTCGTGATGATGAATTTGTATCCACTTGAAGAATTAGGATAAATCTATCCAACAAGATCAAAGGCCCATTGCTGAAATGGCCAATGTGTTATAAAAGGTATGAGTTCTCTGGATGGAGCATGGATAAGGTTTCCATGTGTTTGACATTTGTGACATGTTTTAGAAAATTGCACGACATCTTTTTCCATTGTATTCCAATAGTATCCAACTCTTAAAATTTTCTTAGCCAATGAAAATCCATTTGAGTGTGATCCACATACACCTTCATGAACCTCTTTTAATGCGCGGTCAGAATCTTCTTGTTCTAAACACCTAAGAAGCATTCCATCAAGACCTCATCTTATGTTAGTAGTAATGAGGACATTACGCGATGTTGTCCTAATTAAATCTCATCTTTCATTCCTAGATAGGCCATTAGGTAAGGTTTGATCAGTAAGATAGGAAATTATTTTGTCATATCAGGATTAGGCTTGGGTGTTTAAAGCACAAATAACTTTAGATTCTGTTAGGAATAAGGTGTCTCAACCTTGGATAATTTCTATTCTTATTATTTGTTCTGTAAAATGTATTTCTTGCAAATAATGTAATTAAGTGTGAGTGTACATGTGTAGTTGGCATGTTGATGTGTCACTCCACTTGATGTGTCGGCATCTTGAATTGTTTGTAAGGAGATCATGGCTGAAACGGTTATGACATGTAAGGGCTATTTCTAGGAGATTTCAATGATAGGTGAAGACATGCAATGACATGTGGAAATTGATAAAGTTGAGTACTGTACACTCTTCCAATCCTTGATCCCAACCGTGGGGTTCAGGACATCACCCTAAAAAAAAAATTAGGGTTCCTATTTTCTCAGAGAATGGTAAAACCCTAATACGGATATCTTTGGGAGTTGCCCTAAAAAGGAAAGCACAATGATATAAGCATTTTTTAGGGTTACAGGAAAGGATACGAAAAGAGTGTATTGTTGGTATAATCTGGTGCTACTGGATTTGTCTGTGTGTCGATTATCTCCTGAAAGAACTTGCATTGCAAGTGTGTTGTAACCGTTGTGTTAAAGATAATACATTGTGTAGGTTTTGGAGTGCTGGGGTTTTTTACCGAAAGGTTTTCCCCAGGGTAAGTCATTGTGTCATTCTCTATTTTCTATATGCATGGTATATGGTTGCAATATCTTTGTTAAAGTAGTTAACAAATCTAAAATTGTAAGGATTTAAAAGAATTTGCACAATACTTTCCTTTAGAGATTAGTGTAGGAAGTTGTTTCCGCACCTGAGTTTCCTTACAGATTCCAGTGTATCAAAGGTAGGAAAGGATAATTCTTCCACCAAGAAATCATAGTGGAATTGGTGTTCCTCCATTTGTAACATGGATGCTAGTGTATCCATAGCATTTGCAGCTTTATTTTATGTTCTTGGAATTTGTTAGAATGTGATGAAAACAAAGTACTTTTTCAAATCTTCTACCATCTATTTGTAAGGCATCATTTTCTCATATTTTTTCTGATAATCATCATTCACTTGGTTAATAATGAGTTGAAAGTCACCATGCACATGTAACTCTATGATTTTCCATTCCATAGCTAGCTTGAGTCTGTTCACTAATGCTTCATAATCTAAGATGTTATTAGTGCATGGAAACATGATTTTTTACACCTTAGGTATCTTGTAGCCCTGAGGAGTGATAAATATTACTCTTGATCTTGATCCTCATTGTGTGAAAGAACCATCAAGATACATTTTCCAAGGATATTTTGTTAAGTGCATAATTGTTTCATCTAGAAATTCTATAATCAAAGGTGCACCATCTTGCAATGGTGAATCAGCTAGTTAATCTTCTAGCACTTGTCCTTTGATAGCCCTTCTGTCAACATAATCGATATCAAATTCACTTAGTATCAAGACCCATTTTTCTAGTCTTCCTGTCAATGTTGTTTTATTCAAGACGTATTTGAGCGGGTTAGTTTTTTCGATGAGTTTTATTGTATGCAAGAGCATGTAGTGTCTCAACTTCTGGGATGCAAAAATAGATGCCAAGAAAGATTTTTCAATGATACTGTATTTGAGCTCATAAGACACCAAGGTCTTGCTAATATAATAAATCACCCTTTCCTTTTTTTTGTCATCCTCTTGGGCTAGCAATAATCCAAGAGATGTAGTCATAGATGAGATATAGAGTAGCAATGGTTTTCAATGAATAGGTGCCATGAGAATAGGAGGATTAGCTAGATAGTATTTTAATTCTTTGAAATTATTTGCACAATGCTCATCCCATTTGAAGTAATACCTTTATGTAGCAATTTTGTGAAAGGTTACACTCTATCTACTAGTTGGGACATGAATCTTCTGATGGATTGGAGTCTTCCTTGAAGCATCCTCATTTGACTAATATTGCAAGGAGGTGACATTTTCATTATTTATTTTACCTTTTGGGGTCTACCTCAATTCCTTTATTTGATACAATAAACCCTAAGAGTTTCCCTGACTGGACTCCAAATGCACATTTCTTTGGATTGTGTCTTAGTTGAAATTGCTCCATTAGATCTAGTATCTTCCTCAAGTCTTTAGTTTGAGTTGTTCTTATTTTTTACTTGGCTAATGTATCATCCACGTACTCCTCCATTTTTTTGTGTATCATATTGTGGAAAATTGTCATCATAGCTCATTGATACGTAGCTCCAACATTTTTTATCCCAAATGGCATGACACTCCAGCAAAATGTTCCCCATGTGCATGTAAATGTTGTCTTTTCCTGGTCCTCACTAGAAATCTTTATTTGGTTATAACCTAAGAATCCATCCATGAGTGAATACATTTGATATCCTACCATGAGATCTATAATTATATCAATATTTGGCAGTGGGAAATGATCTTTAGGACAAGCTTTGTTTAAGTCCCTAAAGTCTGTGAAAATCCTAATAGACTTATTTGTTTTAGAAATTGGTACCACAATATAAATCCATCCAACATAAGCAATGACCCTTATGAATCTAGCCTTTAAGAGTTTTTCTAGCTCCACTTTTACCAATAATGCCACATGTGGGTGCATCTTTCTTAGTTTTTATTTGACGGGTTTAATCACAGGAGCTATAGATAAGTGATGCAATATTAACTTAGGATCTAGTCCAGGTGTATTAGTATAAGACCATGCAAAGTTGATCTTCTTCTCTTTGAGGAATTTAGTAACTGTATCTTTTCTTGTTATAATAATTATTGCGCTAGGTGAACAAATTGAGGAGATTTTGATGTTCCCAAATTAATTGGTTGTGTTGGCTCTATCAGTACTGAAGATCTTTCTTGAAAGTGCTTAGGTAGGATATCAAGAATCTCATCTTTTGGTACTTCTAATAAGTATTCACCATTAGATACATCTTTTATTTTTACCATTTTACAATATGATACTGCCACAACGTGATTTCACCATCAGTTCTTTGTTTGTTTTTTATTTTTCAATTTGTGAATAAGAAACTTGATATCCTCCTCTGTCAGGTTCACACTCCTTTCATTGATGGAAGAGAGATAGGGTTCACAAGCATTTGGATAACATTCCAAAGTATAGTCATTAGGAAAGTTCATGATAGGAGTAGGGTCTGAATTGGTCCAATAAAATAAGGTCAGGTTTTACCAAGGATAATGATTCAGAGGTTTGTAAGGAAAACATCACGTCAGTGTCAAGATTATTAATTGACAAGACATGTTTTGTTAAGTTGACTTCTATAGTGTTTAGATCATGAAGATTCAAATCGTCATTATTAGGGTCATTGTTAGTAATATGCAGACCTAACTCTAGTGACTCATTAGTTGAGCTTTCTCTTTCTTCTCTTATCATATTGAAACTCATATCTTGTATCCTTTGAAGTTATTCCAGACCTAGTAAGACACTAGTATCTTCATCAATAATCCTAGGCATTTCCATCTCATCTAATTTTATGACAACAGTAGTGTTATGGGAAGTGTTAGAACTTTCTCCTCTCTCCAATAGAGGTGAAAACTTATGGATTACATCTACCTCAATTTCCATGGTAGAATCAGACATATGATCCCATTCATAATCATGTGAGCCTGTGATATCATCATCAGTTTTGTTTAAAAACTCAGCAATAGTTACCTGATGTACCCTATTATCCATTTCTGGATCAAAGTATGGTAAATCTAGGACATGCAAAATTTTCACCAATTGCCCCCAGTTAGGGTGTATATCTTGTAGTTGAGGTATTTCTTCATGAGATTCTTCTAGTTGTTGGATTTATTTAGAGTCTTTTTCTTCCTCTACTTCTTGGACATCAATTTGTGACAACAAAGGAACATGATGCTCTAATGGTACTACAAAAGTAGGTACATATCTTTCTCCTTGATATTATGGATCCTCGATACCAATGTGTAGTAATATTTGATATGTACAAGGTACAAGTTCTATTTCTTCCTCTTCTTCATCACTTCCTTTATCAAATATTGGACCGTCTCTTGAGGTGGGGTGTTCTAAATTGTTATTGAAGCCTAACCCTATTTTGTCTTTGGTATCTCTGAATTCCATGTGTATAGGCTCAATGATCCCTTTTCCCTTATCTCCTAAAGGTCCCTTCCCTTTGTATCCCATTTTTTAAAGAAGTTCATAACTTTTTCCATACTTTTCAAGAGATATCTCAACATGTTTTACTTCATTTTCTCTTTTTTCCTCTTTATAGAGCCAATCCAAGACTGATTTATCTTCTTTTTTGTCCTCTTGAGAAGTAGAGGCTCTAACCATACCAGTTGGTTTATGAATGTCTTTTCCTTTTGAGGAAGTAGGTGTGAAATATGGGGAGGGTTTCCCATAAGATCTTGGAGACATGGGAATGTTATCCAATGATGGCGTCATGTCTAGTTTGTATTCCCCCATGCTAGTTTCTTCAAGTTTTAGTGTCTTTCCAAAGCTTATCATCACCATATCTTTAGAGATTTCAGGTGGGAACTCTTTTGGGACTTCCTTATTATGAGGAACCATACTTTCTGCTTTAACATTTTTCAAGTGTAGCTTGAATCAGCATGAATTGCTACTTCCACCCCATTATGTGATAATTTAATGCATTTGTGGTAAGTAGATGGCACTGCTTGCATTTAATGTATCCAAGGTCTTCCTAGTAATATGTTATAGGCCAATGGTAGATCAAGAACTTGACAAAACACATTGTGTTCAATTAGTCCTATTCTTATTGGTAAAACAATTAGCCCTTTGGATGATCTTTCTTCTTCATCGTAAGCCTTTATGGTTATCTTACTTCTTGAATCAATTGTTTGTTCTGAAAATCCCAATTTCTTGATCAAATTGAGAGTACATATATTCAACCCTGAACCTCCATCTATCAATACACATTTTACATGGGATTTATGGATCAAAATTTCAATGTGAAGGGGCTGATTACAAGGATGAGTCAAAGATTTTTCATCTTCCTCTAAAAAGGAGAGGTAATGTGGAGTTGATATGTGATTGACCATTACCTGGAACTTGTCTATATCTATGTCTTTTGGAACATTTTTTGAATGTAGGTCCTGTTCAAGAAATTCCCTATGCACTAAAGAGATATTTAATAACTCAAATATAGAGATTTGAGCCGAGGTCCTTTGCAATTGGTCTGCCAAGTTATAGCTAGCAGATGGTATAGAAATTGTTTGCCTTGATGTTGCTAGTTTAGTAATTGTGACAATAGGTGTTTTAGATGATTTTGCTTGTTTAAATGAGGATTTAACCCCTTTAATCATGATTTGTGCTTGTCTTTGAGTTTCCACATTCAAATGTGTCTATTTGTCTTTGACACCTTTGATAGTGATCACATTGATTGATTATCTTTTTATGGCCAACATATTGATCACATTATCATTATCAGAATAGGTGTAATTGACTTTGTTTCCCTTTCCTTTGGAAGCTTCTCCTTTTTCATAGTTGGGAAATGGTTTTATATATTTCGTGTGATGTTCATTAGAGGTATGTCCTTCCACTTTGATCTTGCCTTCTTCAATGAGATCTTGTATAACATGTTTGATCTTAACACAATAATTAGTATTGTGTCATTTATTCTTATGGAAGTCATAATAGGAATTATCATTCCACCACCTTGGTTTTACCTCTGGTTACCATGGCTTTGACTCTGGTATAGTAAGGACTTTGTTATCCAAGAGAGTCTTCAAAGCTATCTCAAGAGATTCTCTCAATGGAGTAAATGTTATTTGAGGTCTAGATGTCCATGGTTTACTCTTGTTGGTATCATTATTTTCTCACTAAAAATATTCTTGTTCTTGGTTCCATCATATTCTTGCTCTTGTTCCACCACTTAGGTTTGTTTTTATAGTTGTTAGATTTATTGGCACTTTGTAGTATGATCTCTCCCTTCTTAACCACAACATCTTCAGCACAAATAGATTTCTTGATCATTCTATTGAAACTAGGAGAATCTTGAATTTGTAGAGAATAGTTCATTTTAGGTACTAAGTTATTGATAAAGATTTCTATCTTTTTAGATTTGGGTATTTCTCTTGAGTACCTTGCAAAGATTCTCCTCCACTGTTGCAAAAAGTGTGTAAAGGATTCACCCATTTGTTGTTTTGTGTTGTAAAGATCCACTATGGTAACATTGTTTCGTATGTTGTAGGAGTAATGTTGGAAAAATATTTGAATCAACTCCTCAAAATATTTCACACTTGGTGTGAGTTTGGAGAACCATTCCATAGCATTTCTGCCTAGACTTCCCAGAAATAGCCTCATTAAGTACCTTGGTTCGTGCATGTATTCTATTCTTAGGGAAAAAAATTCTCTAACATGGTCATGTGGAACTGTTTCTCTCATGTATTTGTTGTATTTGGGTTGTGCCATGTTAGGTGGGAATGGAACCATGTTTATACTCTTGTCAAAAGGAAATGGACATATGTGCTCAAAAGAGTATGTTTTCATTAGTTTAGTCTTCTTTTGCTTGAGTGTTGCAAGTTTTGTTTGCATCTGGCATAATTTTTTTGAGAGTATGGAAATAGGTGTTTTTACTTCTTGTTCCTTCAATCTCTCAACATCATGGTCTTTAGGAAGTTTGAATCCAAGAGAAGCTAAGTGTATGAAGTATTTTTCTTTGTCTTCTCCAATTATCTTTTCCAAGGTTCTTTGAAACCTCCTACTTTTTTTAAGTTTGTTATACTTTTCTTCTAATACATCTTCATCATTGTCAGAACCAAACAAAGGATGACCATGATTTTGTTCTTCTTGAATTTCTCTATCATCATGGTCTTGGCTATATTCATAAAAATCAACAATCCATTTGTGATGAGGTGCACCTATTTCGGGTGAGTCTTGATTAAACAAGGGATTTTGAGATGTCTCTCCTTGTTGAAAATTAAGTAATCTTGGAGGTCTCTTTGAATCATCAGCAAGGTATTATTTATGTCTTGTGTTAACCATGAAAGCTAGGTCTCAACTTTGTCAAAAGTGTTCTAATTATGTCAAGAGGATTTTTGAATTGTCCAAATAGGTGTGTCCAAGTTGTGAAAAGGTATATGTGATTGTTTAGATTGATGGACTCTAGTGTCAGAGGTTTATAATGCCCTAATAGTGAGCTAGGAATCAGGAATATTTTTTGAGTAAAAAGACAACACGATTTGGGACCAATTGTGAGAATCAAAAAGGACATGGAAGGTAGACTTCCAAATAAACTGAGAAAGAGTGAAAGGAAGACTAGCAAGAGAAATAGGACCAAATTGAAGAGAAAAATGGTATCCAAAACTACAGAGCTTCTAAGTGTGACACATGTGCAAGTACCCTCTATCCTAAATGTAACTCACCAAATGAGAGCTTTGACTTGCTGAATGTGAGTTTGTGCTTACTAAATGCAAGCTTAGGCTTCCTAAATATGAGCCTTTTTACCATATGCAAGCCAAGAATGACCAAATGCAAGATTTTTCCCTAAATGTGAGCTTGCACAACCAAAGGTGAGCCAGAAATAACCAAATGTGAGCCTCTGATGGGTATTGCAACTTTTTTCCACTTTGTCTCAAAAGACGTGAAAATTTGTTTGACTCTAGAGCTTGTCTGAGGATTTCTAGAGTGTTTCTGAACAACATGAATATCAGTGATTGTTAAAATGTTGTTTTTTTGAGGAATTTATCTTTTAATTTGCATTTTAGACACATCAAGCAAGTTTTTTAGGTGACCAAACACACACCTATTCCCTATATTATAGGCATAGAATGAAAATCTTTTCTTCTAGACTCAGGTACACACTCACATGTTAATCACAGTACAACCATCACCAAGCATGCAATGGCTCCAGTCATGATGTCATATTAGCTGAATCCAAACACAAGTGAGGAAATGAAATGATGAGTATCTTGGGGAAATTACTATTTGCCTTGCACAAAGATTATCACCTTTCAAAGATAAACTGGGTTGTTTTGACTACAAAGTGTTGTTTATTTGTTGGCATCCATTCACAACCGTCCCCCATAGAATTGCACAAGGAAATATTAAGGTTATAGCCCTGTGAGTACTCAAATGTGTGTAGTCTCATAAGCAAGATTCAAACAACTCTGCTCCACACACATCTAATCATGTCCAGGGAATGATGTCAAAATTCCAAGGACAAAACCAACTACGTCTTCTGAGGCTTTGCCTTCAAGGAAGCATTTTTATTATAGTGAGATGGAAGGGCTGGCGTTCACCTATCCTCACTTGGGTCATTCTCAGGAGATTTTTTATCAACCGATAGACCCTCTAATGTTTTGAAAGAAAGAAAGAGGATTGGCAGCATAGGAGTTTAAATTTCTAATTCTTCATAAAGAAGAAGAGCTTACTCTCCTATCCCTATCATTTTCTCCTATGAATCACATCATGCAAGTTTATTCCCTTAGATTTTAGAACTCAAAACTTAATTCCCCATATCAAGTTTCTGATTTTATAACTTGGGGAAAGAGCATAATCCTCTAGTTGGACCAAGAATTGAATTTAAATCTGATAATTAAGTGCCTATTTTAAAGAACTTTGACAAAATACTTTTGAGAAAATTAAAAGTTAATTTACTCCAAATTATATTCAAATTCTAACTTGATGTTTGAGTTTCTAATTTTCCATGGAGGAAAAGAGCATAATCCTCTAGTCAAGTTAGAAATGAGAGAAAATGTGTCAGATTTTTAGAATTTGCAACAAAGTTTGGTTGATCGCATGAGGCAACCTACAAAACCACTAGTTAGTAGTTTTTCTCCATTTTCTTGATTAAAGAAACCTTTGGCAACATCCTGCAACAACTCATTAGGCTTCTTAACATCCAAAAACATTCAAGGTTAGCTGATTAGTCATCATATTTTAAAAACATGCAATAAAGCTAACCTAATGTGATTGTCTTTCCCAAATTTGATGCAATAATAACCAAATGTGATTAAGGATCACAAATGCAAGCCTTTGAAACTAAAGGTGATTCAAGATTTATGGGATGCGATGCTTTACTGAATGGAATTCAAGATCTACAAGATGCAACACAGGAACTCCATGATGTGAGCCTTCTTCCAGGATGTAAGATTTTACTACTAAAGGTGATCCTTTGTCACTAAATGCGACTATGCACACAAAAACAAAGAACAAAAGATGAGGGTAATTAGCTCAAAAATGGTATGAAATATGGGGATCAACCCCATGGTGGGTGTCAGAAATGTGTGTGTGAATATTGTACCTGCAAGTTGCAACACAACACTTCAATATGTCATTATATTAATGGTTAAAATTATGAATATTGAAGAAAAAACATAAGGAAACCATCAAAAACAATATATTTATTCCTATCTAAGAAGAGTGATTAAATTCTATAATTGGGCTTAGATTATGCATAAATCAGTGACATATACAAGCTTAGAATGGAAGATTCAATTAGGAACTCAAGTAAATTGTAATGCAAAGTTCATTTTAGAGAACCAAAGAAGGTTATGTAATTATCTATGTGAAATTATGAACTAAGAATGCATTTATATTTCTAGAAATTAGAGCAACAAAAGAGTATAATTGAAATTATAAGAACTGGGGCCAATTGAGCTCAAAATTCAATCATTTTATAGAATAATTTGAGGAATGAGTGGTTGATATTGATTTGTGAAGAGAGGTGGAGATTTAATCTTGGGTGATCCATGTGAGGGATTCATGTGAATGAACTCTCATTGGCTTATAGATTGACTTTCCATGTGCAAGTGATGAGTTGTAATTAGAAACTTTATTTAATTCCTTTTAATTAATTACTTTAGCCAAGTATTTAATCATTTTTATTTTATTTAAATAGGCCAAGGTAATTAATGTGAGTTAGTGATGAAATCACTTTGATTTTAGGAGATTAAATTAATTTAAATGAATTATGCCAATAATCAAATAATTGGATTGACATAATTAGGGGTGTGATCACATTTAGGGAAAATAGGGTCTCTAGTTAGAGTAGACCAAATTAGGGTGGTTACATATTTATCCCTCCATCACCTATCCCTATCACTTATTGTTCACCATCTACCTATCCTATCCTAAATCAAGATTAAAAATTGCACACATCCTTGAAACATTTTCCACCACATATCCACATGAACCCTCCATATCATTCCTATCCATCCATAAATCCCAATACCTTGGGAATAAACTTGGATTCCAATCACAAAATACATAATTGCAAAAATCCACAAGCAATCAAGGATCAACATGTCCAATCTAATAGACATGTAAATACAAATAAAAATATGATCCCAAAGAAAAAAGAAATATCCAAACGACCACAAAGTCCTATTAAAAAAAATAAAAAAATCAAAGACAATGTGGGTTACTAAATCCCTCATTGAAGAAATGTGTTCTAAAGCATCACAAGGAAAATAAAAATAAAAGAAAATGTAGATTCCCAAGTCACTTGTACAAGACTTGCACACTAAAGAAAAATCAAAGTTGGCATTCAAGCTTCCAAAGTCTTCCTCCAACCCTCCATCCAAACAATTTCCAACATCCCCTTCCAAATCCATCTTGGGTCCATATGGACCCAAAAGCCATATCCCCTTCTCCATAAAAATATCAAACTCCAAAGTCCACTTTTCCTCCAACATCCATCTTTCCTCCATCAGTCCACCACCCCTCAAATTGTGTGTCAATATTGATATTGACAACATTTCCTGCCACCCATAAAAAAAATTCCAACACCCCATCCATTATCCACCACCTATTTTACATCCTTATGTTCCTCTTATCCAATCCTATGCATAAATCATTACCCTTGACTATCTTCATCCATTTCATCTCCTATTTCCATCACCCTATCAACATATTTGACCATACCTTCAATAACCATGGTCTATTATAGCACATGTTTCTGGGTTACAACCAAAGAACAACATGCTTGATTCCTTCCTCAATGTCCTATCATGAGTCCATTCTCTTCCAAAAAGTAAAAAATTCAAAAAAAAAAAAAAAAGTAGTCACCTTGATGAAAACCTAGCAAATAGGCATCTTGTATGACACACAAAAAAAAAGAAAAAAAAAGGAAAAAAGAGTAAAGAAAAATAATTCTTCCACTTGTGAAAACCTGGCAAACAGGTGCTTTAAACAAGTACCATAATGAAAACCTAACAAACAAGCATCATGTGTAATCTATAAAATTCTTATATTCCATACTTGGGGGGAAAGTTTCATCCATATTTCCCTATCATATCATATCCATTTCATTTCCTCCATTATCCTATGTCCCTCATATCTATTATCTTATCATCATCCATATTCTTTTTTTCCCAACTTTGATCTTAACAAGGCTAGGGATCTCCCCAGAAGCATCACATGTACTATTTGCTTCATGTTGTCTACATCCCTTTGGTCAATATTGCCTATCTTATCACAACCATCAATCCATATCCCTTCCACTTATCCATTCTTGATCTTTTTTTCTATATTCATGTTATATCATTATCCTATCCAAATCCCTCTCTTGGTCTTGATATAAAATACAGATAGAAAATGCAAAACATGTTTTCAACATCCTCCTGACATGCCCACCCTTGTGAACCACATGCCAATATTTTCATGTCTAGTCTCTTGGCTTGTAAAAAATAACATGTTTTCCTCTTGTCAGATAGTGCTTGGGAGCCAAATAATCCCCAATAAAATTATAAATTTGTCACTATCCTTCCCCTATCCATTGTCACTCCATCAACCTATTTTTCCAATCATAATGTGTTAGTCAACTGATGAAGATATTCAAGATCTGATGGAGATGATGAAGACCAAGTGATACCGATTAGTGTACATGGCTGTATAAATAATTAGATCAAATTTTAGTTTGTCATTGATGTCAAGCAACTAATTACTACTTTTTATTGTGTTACCATATCTTAAGTTGGAGAATTTAAATGGGTGAAAAATATAGATCAGACAATGATGAAGTAATGTTGATATAGTTGTTTTTTACGATATATTTGATGTTAACAAGTTGGTACATTTGATTAATTAAGTTAGAGATTGCAAAGAGTTAAGTTTCATATGCATTGAGTTACTCTACCGAGTTGGACAGAGTCATTTGGTATAGAGTTGTGTTAGTCGAGCACCGACAATGAGTTAGACACCTAGAATAAAGAAAAAATAGTTATCAAGTTGTAACGCAATTTTATCGAGTACAAGATATTGATTGTAAGTGTTGATAAGATCAAATTTAATATGAAGATATGATGGTCTGGATGTTGGTAAGGATAAACAAATTTTGTTAGAAGATCTACGAATATGAAAATTCAATGATAATATCTAAGGTGAAGATTAAGCAGTTAAACCTTATTGTTTGAGTTCCAAGAAAAAATTCAAGTTACGAGGTAAAAGTGAGTGGTTAACCAAGCAGAGATTCATGAAGAAGTTAATCAAATGAATGAGCACAATTGAAGGGAAACCTAATCAAGGAGATTAAGAGGAAAATTTTTATCTATATAAGGAATGAAGAACTAATGAGTTGCAAAGACTGGCGATTTGAATTGAGAAGCAGAAGAAGCTGAAGAACAGAGTTACAGAGCATAGAAAAGAAGTAGAAGAAGCTAAAGAACAGACTTACCAAGTAGAACAAAGAAGAAAAAAGTGAAAAATCTATAGTCTAGAGCATAGACAAATGGAGTATGTGATGCCAGTGTTTGTTTGAGCATTAAGGATCTGACCTAAGAAAAGGTAGTTGCTATATTTATAGAACAAATTTTATATTGTTGTTTATTACAATTTGTAATAGATAAAATCTCTTAACCAAGTGGATTTAACCATCCTATTTGTAAATCCTAGAAGTAGGTGACATTCTATCATAGTGTTTAAAGACCTCTAACAAGGTCACTCCTACCAGGGTGAAGTTATTAACATATCTGAGGTAAATCCCCAAACAGGGTCACATCTATCAAATGTATTTGTAACCTTTAACAAGATAAGCTTTTAACTGAGCGTACTTCAAAAGGGTACATTTTTATTGTGGGTCACAATTCCTATTGATGGGACTTTGTGACTAGCTCTGCCAACAGAGATAAGTTGTCACTAGGTACCGGGGTACCGACCAAATATTCCTATAGAAGTTTACCAGAGAATAAATTCTCCTAGCCTCCAAGCACCTGGTAGTCAAATCTCGATGGTGTGGGGAAGCTAAGTTGGGTAGGTGACTATTGTTTGAGGGGATAGTTGGTTTTTACTCATCAATTTTGGGGATTTCAAAAAAGGGTAAGGTTCCCTGCAAGCATTTTTAGATTAACCAAAGAAATTACAAAAGATATATCAGAGTTATGATAAATTTATACTTATATTCATGTGATACATATTCAAACATCAACAATGCTCTAGTGCAAGAAAACAAACTAAATACCAGATACACAAAGAATCAGTGATTCATACACATCCAGTAGAAAAGGTAGATAAGATTATTTAGCTAACTACAAAACACCATAGCAAAGGACATAGGAAATCATACAGCATGAAAGATATTTTATAACTTCAGATATCAAAGCAACACATAAAACATGGCCAAAAGCTATTCTTCCTTCTTTCATTAACTTAAAATGGTTCCAACATCACTGGAAAGTACATTCATGGCTCCAAGGGAGCATTAAGCTACTAAGAACAAACTGAAAGAAACTTCTAACTAGTATTTTCTATTGCTATTTCTATTGGGCAAAGAAATCATCAATTTTTCCAACCCTTGCTAAGGCATCAGTCTTATTATTTATAGACAAGCTTAACCTAATTTACATGTACACTTACTAATAAAATACAATATCCATGGATGGTACTACTTGCACCACTTACAATCATCTCGGGATGCACAACATTCTAACAAGATGGAAGAAGAAGAAAGGGGAGAAATTTAGAAGAATCATCCTATAGAAGAGGGTCATAGTACTTATAGATGAAACTTGCTTATTCTTGTAACTTAGGCAATACGCCTCATTAATGTTGATTGTGGCTCCCTTTCTTCTACGCATGTCAGGTAGTAAATGTTGGAGGGGCACCTTGGGGGAATAAGAAGACATCTTGTCAGAACCATCCCCATCTATCTCTTCACCCGCACTCTGACCGTTATTAATTGTTGACAGTGATCGGTTGGCTCTAGGGAACCTTGACGTAGATTGTTGTAAAAGAATACAAAACTCAGAACTAGAATTCTAGAGTCTAAGAGCTTATGCTCAAAGAATAATAAATATTCAAAACTTTTCCCTGCTGGTGAAAACATCTAGAGACTAGAAGACTTTACTGTTCTTTACATTTTCATAATATCTCCAAAATCTAGAGAATTCCCTCTTCATTTATCTCCTTTATGTAGTTCTGGAATTCATTGGCTTCCTCCAGCTAATTGGCCTAATCTCTAGCACCTTCTTTGAATTCCAAAGCCATCTTTGCTGCATCATGATCCCAGAGCACCATTCGGGTGAGACATGACATTTTTGCTCCATCAAATCTCTAGGAGTTCAAAACCATGACTCCATGTTTTTAGTGAATTTTCTCACAAAAAAATCCACCAGAGCACATGTCTCGATGCTAAAGGGATCGACTGTCAAAACCCTTGTAACAAATATCACATATGTATTTAAATAATTTTGAATTTTCAGGACTTTTCCCTTCAAGGCCGCTACCAGTTGCTTTCTCATCTCAACTTTAAGACCAAGTCGGGAGTGCTGGGCCCGGAGGTACCCAAAATATTCTTCCCCTAAAATTCTTGTCTCCATGACAGTGTCTTCCCTAAAGTTCATTATTTCTTCTAATTCACTCCTCCACTCTTCATATTTTTCCATCTCCCCCTCCCACTGGGAAACAATGCCATTCACTTGGCACAATATGTTACTGGCCTAGTGGAGGTCCGGGAGTGTGGCTGTCAGGAAATTCCTTATGACTCATACCTGCTCAGTCACCCAATCATTTACTGTCTATGCTTTCTTCTTCATGGTTCTCATGCACATCTATGTCACCCTAAGGAAGAGGTGTTCTAGATGTGGAAGCCTCCAGAGGAATCACAGCCAATGGTTGTGCCAGTTCTGTAAGAATCCTGAGGAGATTTTCATTGGTCTCTTTTGCCTCCTTTAGCTTTTGTGCCTTCTTATCATATCAGGCCTCAATTTCCTAGCTAGCTTCTCTCAATAGGTCTGATTCTCCCTTTTTTTCTCTCCTCCCCAGAGGTACCTCTATGATTTTTTAATCTTCAGCCCTTACTGTTGTCTCTTCTACATCTTGGGGAGGTGTCATGACCACTGCGAAGGTATTTCCACCCGCACTATTTTAAAGGATATGGAGGGTATGGGCCTTCTTAGGCTTCTTGGCCTCATCTCGGCTAGAGAGAGAGGGACTCTTGCTACTATTGGGGCATTTCTCTTCTTTGATTCCACTAGCCATTATAGTGGCAAAGGTGGTCTTACTGCTAAGTCCTGGACACTTGGGTCCTCTTCAAGAGTCTATTGCACCTCCCTGACATTTGTAGTCTCTATGGACTCTTTTTCCTTGTCTTTGGGGTTTCCTGCCTCTCCCACCTTAGTGGTATCTATGTCCATATCTTTGAGGTTGTCCCCCACATTCTACTACTGCTAATTTTCCTCAGCATTCTCTGCTGGTACATTCTCCTTCGAGGGCCTATTTTATGGAGGGGGAAAAGGTGTCTGACCCAAATCTGACTATTGTACTGCACAGACCACCTTTCCGGATGTTTTATTCTAGGGTAATTGATCACCTAGGATGTTCAGAGGCATTTGGAGCATGACAACTAGGGGTACGGTTGTTCCCAAGGGTCTGGTTTCTCTAGTCATAGTAGGCTGCTCATCTTGTGAACGCCTTCCTTCTTTCTTAGTCCCCGGGACCGGTGTTTCTTCTACACTTGGTGTGCTCTCTTGATCTTTCTCCCAAGATTATTCTTCCAAGGAAACTTATTTTTCTTTCCTTTCCCCCTCCCCGGGAACATTCTCTGCTTCTTGCGCGGCAATCTCCTCCACCACCCTCTCCACATCTTCCTGCAGATTTACCAAGTCTTCAGTCTGGAAGATATCATCAAAACTTTCATGGGGAGGGGAGGCCTCCAAATTATCTTCTGCTTTAGGGAAGGAAGGGATAAGCTCCATAGGAATATTTCTTGATGTTTTGGGGCTTTCATATGTTCTCAATGGAGTATTATCTTCTCTTGGTTTCTTCCTCCTTGTTTGTAGCGGGACCCCAACATCCAAAATTGTTGCACTCTCATCCTCTATCTCCACCGCCTGACTCATGAGTGTTTCAAGTGAAGGGGATCATGTAGGAAGGGTAGCTCCCATAGGAGTGACTAGGAGACTGAGAGAATGCCTTGTGCTAATTATTTCACCCAGCTTCTGAGATGACTCAAGTTGGGTGTGAAGTTGTTCTATTATGGGGGTTGGAATTAAGGATGGGATCTAGATTGAGGTGCTCTCTTTTGATTTCCCTTTATCCCTACTCTACCCATCCATTTCAAAGCTGAAAGTAGATCCCTACAAAACTGGGCCATCTCAACGAGCACTCTTTTTGCAAACCCATGAAAAATATTCGTGACTCTGATTTATCACATCCTTGGTGATATCTTCAATCGTCAAAACTTTTAGGGTGTCCCAATCCACTGGAGGGAGATCCATCTTGTCAATCCCTTTTGGTTTATATTGTGGGTCCTCAATAGGCCCGGTATCTGAGAAGTCCCTTGGGAAGGTCCAAAGATCTAGGCACTTGATCATTCCCTTGGTCATCCTTTCATAATGTTGACTTCAGACATCGAAGTTGTCTTGGCAATCTGCACAAAAATCCTCAATGTGAGACTCATGAGGCACAGATGCCCGAGGTAAGGATATATTTATTTTTACCAGTGGGTCAAAATTGACCCGTGCCAAGTAGAACTCTACTAGCCCCAGACTTTTTAATTCATTATCAACTTCTTTGGCTGCTGCAAGGCTACAAGTATAATTCCTACAAGTGATCGGGAAGGGGATGGTGGTAACCTTCTTTACCCCATAAAATGTATGGACCTCTAGAATTTGTCTGTAGCACTCCATCAAAATAATCCTATCCCCACAATGCTTGGGTAATAGGTAGGGCTTGCCAGAGAACCCGGTCACTCAAATATAAGAACGTTGTTGAAATTGAATAAAATAATGGTTGTATGAACTCACCAAGGCCATGGCCTCCTTTGATAGCCGATAATGGACATCGCAAGTGGGTATCAAAATGTTGTAGTAAACGAAAGTATTATTTACCTGGAAAAAATTGGGGAAGCTGACCTCCCATTGAGTCTAAGGGAAATGATCCCACAGAGCACTCTTTTCGGGCCCTGTGTCAAGGATGCCCACTGTTTGTAAACTCTAAATTCTAGGTCTCTATTGCGCCAGTGCCCACAAAACATATGAAGTCATGTGGAACTTTGGTGTTTGTCTGACCTTGTTTAATTGGAAGTCCACATGGTTGGAAATAATAGATTCCCAATCAAAGTTTTGTCCATTGGTGGAGATGTTGTACAAGAAGTAGTACATACACACTAAAAAATTCTGGGCATGCGATTCCCTGAAGACCAAGCATAAAAAGATGATCCACGCTTGGATGATTTCCTTGAAGTTTGTGAGGGGGATCTCCAACTTCATCTTCTTGTAATCTTTCTTTGGCATCTTCAACAAGTGGGTGTTGAGGTGTTGTCAGGCTGCCTGTTGGACTTTGTCAAATTCTTGCAGTGATACGGCCCAGGAGATGACAATAGAATTGGAGAACTGGGGGATTCCCAGCCCCAAAGAAAAATTAACAGCATTGAGAGACACTAAGGGCATTGGGTATCTTATTGGAAGGGAAGCAGCAAGTATAACAACCTAAATAGTTGTGTTGTAGTGTTTTACCAGAGTGAGAATCAGCTCCAGGGACTACACAAAGCAAGGGAAGTAGGCAGCCTTGATTATGCTGAAGGCGGCCACGTTCTTGGCCATGCTGTCTCTGATAGAATGTTGAGTGAAAATTGTCCTGACTAGGCCCTATAATTTGGCCCATGGTCTGACCTTTGTGTCGGTGATCAGCTATAACTTGGAATCCACCTTGGATCCCATGATGGCACCCTCCCTTAGATATTTCGCAGTGAGTGGGAGTTTCTCCAGTGCCTTCTCATCCCTTGTCTTGGTGGCTGCCCTTGTTGAGGTAGATGGGAGTTTTGGACTTCCAGGAGGGGAAGATACCTCAAAAATATTAAACTTTGAGTTGTTGGTAGCCTGCAAGACTGAACAACCGTTAATACAAATAATAAGATATAATAAGTTTCTGGGCTATGGAGATTTCATCACCATTCACATATGTCTTCAAAAAGATGTTAGCTGACATTGAATCCCGAAAATGTAATAAATGATAACTTACTTCAAATTTGATCAATACCCAGGGGTTCCAGGGATTTTGGTTCATGCAAAAAATGAGTTGAAGGTTGGGGAATTGTATGGAACCTGGAGCCTGGAAAATTGACCGTTATTGAAATGACCGAACAATAATCATACTGGACTAATATGGGTTGTCACGTGGTCATGAAATAAATGGAGTAATGACATTAATGGTGATAGTTGTCTTAACACAAAAGGATTGAATTCCAATTTGGTTGGTTTTGAATTCTTACGCATGGGGAGTTAATCCTACCATCAATGTTGAAGTGATAGAGGAGAGAGAAATGCCACAACTCAAACAAGTGAGGTGGTGAGGTTGAGTCCAGCGAACACCATGCAGATGAGCTCAGAATTTGGTTAAACAACACAGAAGGCATGGTGAGCTCACCACTAGACATGTAGGACTCAAAGGAATGCATGGAACGGTCATGAATTTATAGGCTAGGATGACACATTATTTACACGGAGCCAAAGAACAAAATTTACAGACACAAATAAACTGTAGCTAACCTGCAAGCCACCACTACTCTACAAAATTTACACAGGATTTACAACTATTTACAACTATCTACAAATACACAGAAGTCTACAATGCTAAGAGGTCAAACAACCCTCTTGTAGAGCCATCCCACCAACGAGAGGCAACGAAGAAGAGAAGAAACATGACAAAAACAAAGCCCAAAAGGAAAACAAAGGAACAAAAATGCAAACCAAAAAGAAAATGAAAGAGGAAGGGCCAGAAGGACCTACCAAAAATCAAGGGATGAAAAAGGAAGGGCACGGGAGGTGCTCTGCAAAATGAACAAATTTGGAAACCCATGAATACACTAAGAACGCCGCAGGATAGCTTGAACACACTTAATCACTCCAAATCACTATTACTCACTCAAAGAAAATTGCACTTAACTCATTGTTAAATGCAAAATTTGCTATTAATTCATTCTGAGGGTAAATTATTCACGGTAATTGTAACAATGACGAGTGAAACTCAATTTATACCCTTTAGGTGAAAACATATCACTTCCTTCCACAAGTCCCGAGGAAAAGGATAACCTCCAGACTCCAGGCCCAAGAATCCCATACAACCACACCCTCCAAATAAAGAGGAAGTAAGGGCACAAGAATCCCGGGGTCCAAAATTCGACTAGCACAAAGGAACTAAACACTCTAGGAATAGGTCTTGGAGTGAGGAAAACCAAAAGAAAGTAGTAACAATGGTCGCGCAAAGGCGAAGGCCAGAGAAAACAAAAGAAGGGCCAAAAATAAACAAAGGAAAAACCAAAATAAAAAAGGGGGACCCAAAATTTTTCTAACAAGATGTAGGGATGGGTATGCATGGCATAACGAATGGAAACTAACAAGGATGAATGCCTTAGTACATTTGAGAATCATAGAATCTCTGGTTAGCAAAACTGGGACTCATCTTTATCCGAAGCATTTTATTTGAAAGGCATGGGGTGTCTGAGGAAATCCAACTCACCATGATTCAATCCTTCAATCTCTTGTCAGTTGTGAAGTGTGTGCTTTGGAAGAAAATCAAGACGGTGATTTCCAGGAGAAACAAAGAGACAAAACTGAGTGCATCAGATCAAAATCGCTATATCGTCTATAATTCTCTGGATCCTAGAATTCTCTATTTTACAGTTCTCTTTCTCTTTTTTATCGAAGGTGGGGAAGGAAATACTCCTTTCACAGTGAACCTTAATATTAGCTAATTTTCACAATGGTACTTTTTTCACCTTGCCACCCATTTTGATTCACTGAATGGGAGAGACGTTCCAGGCATGGGATATTCTTTTAATTTTTGGATATGGCCAATAACCAGTGCAACCACTCTTCTCTCAAGGATCATGTGATTACTTTCTCTTCATAATTTTCTTGTTAACTCATGTCAAGACTTTCAAGATGTGAATCCGATGAAGATTTCCCATAACCTTTTACCATGTGTATAAAATAACTTTGGGGTGCGGACAAATCCCACCAAGCTAATAATAGATTTTGCACTAACCAAAATATGTAAGGCACCATTCTAGGGACTAGATTTCATGTGAAGGATACTTGTCTACAATAAGAGAGAAACACGCTAGGAACATGGAAAAGAAATACATGCAAAGAGAAAATAAACCAAAGACAGAAAACAAAGCAAAGAAAGGAAAATGGCCCTAGGGGGCCGTTGTCTATTTACAAGGACAACACACACCCAAGGAGTGTTGGGAAAATATTTACAAGTAGGAACACATACATATGATACATCTTCAGGGAAACTTACCTCCCACCCCTACTTGAATTAATGTTTGAGAAACTATCCATTGACAGGCAGTGGAATGGCTTCTCTAGTCATGGTGCTAAGGCAATAAGTGTTGGCCCCGCAGATCTCTGAGATTAAGTAAGGTCTGAGCCAAATCATTTGGAACTTAGTGTGCTTTCCCTTCTTCTCCTGGTCTTTTTCCCACAAGAGGACTAGGTCCAAAATTTGAAAGGATTTGTATTGGGCTCTTCTGTCGAACCATCACTTGATGGCTTCTTGGTGACATGCAAAATTCTCCAGTGCTGTGTCTCTTTGCTCTTCCATTCTCACCAAGTTCAAGAGGTGAACCTCCACAATGTTATCCCAGGCGTTGAATTCCTACATGAATTTTAGGATCCAGATCTGTAAGCTTATTGGGAACACAGGGCTCTGGTAATAAACCAAGTGAAAAGGAGAAGTTCCCAGGGCTGCCTTAATCCTAATGTGATCTTCCCAAAGGGCACACCTAAGTTTTTGGTGTCAGTCCTAGGGATTTTTCTCTAGCAAATGTTTGATCACTTCCAACAGGTTTTTATTGGTGGATTCAGCAATGTCGTTACCCTGGGGATAATAGTTGCTAGAAAAATTCAAGGTGATCTTTCTCTGATAGGTCCATTCTAGAAGTTGTACTGAAGAGAATGTCAGACCATTGTCACACACAATAGCAAAAGGCTTTCTAAATCTTGTGACGATGTTCTCTTCAATGAACATAATGACTACATCCGCAGTATTATTTTTGCATGGGGTTGCCTCAGACCACCAGGTGTAGTAATCGGTAGTAGTTAAAATGTACCTGTGGTTGGTGGATGAGTTCGGGTTTATCTCCCTGATAAAATTGAATTCCCATTGGGTGAAGGGTTGAACCGCAAAGACTGACTCTAAGGGCATCACCGAGTTCCACTCTCAAGAAGCGGCGGTTTGGCAGGTATGGCACTTCCTTACGTGAGCGTGAATGTCTTTGAAAATAAAGGCCCAATAATATCTAGCCCCAAGAATCTGATGGGCAGTGGCATCATATGAGCCATTCTTGGTTCCATAATGCCCATGGAATTCCTCTATCATCTTGGCAGCTTGGTCGCTGTCTATGCACCGGAGATAAATCCCCTCAAAATTCTTTTGAAAAAGCATCCCATTTTTTATCATGAAGTGTACGCTTTTTAGTCATAGGGCACGACATTTTTTAGGAGGGAGCCCCTCTGGGAACTTGTTCTTAAGTAATAGGTACACCAGATTGGTATACCATGGATCTTGAGTAATGGACTCCACAGTGTAAGTTTGGCACTCGATGTTTGGAGTGGCCTCTTCCATCGCTCTACATAGTCCTTGCTCTTGGACTATTTTCATTGTTTGCATCTCAAGATCATATTCCTAGAGGATGGACATCCATTTCCCCCGACATTCACCCAGTTCACTATGTAGTAGTAAAGACTTGATAGCCTAGTCCAGGATAATGGAATTCACTTTGCTCCAGAGAATGTAGTGCCAAAATTTCTTCACGGCTTGGACTAAAGAAAAGATGTACTTTTCCAATGGTGTGTACTAGACTTTGGTTTTCTTAAAGGGGGAGCTCATGAAAGAAATAGGTCATTCTTTCCCCAACCTTCTGGGTTAAAACTACGGTGGCAGAGTGTGGCGAAGAGAAGGAATAAATGTGGAATGGGAGGGAATAGTTTGGACTTGCCAAGACCGGGGCCTCCACTATGGTCTACTTGATTTGAGAAAATTATCACTTCTCTTTGGGGCTCCACTCAATCTTAGTATCTTTATTCATCATATCATTGAGTGGCTAGACAATCTTAGTGAATCCAATAATGAACCGCCGGACAAAATTTATCTTCCCGAAGAAAGATCTCATTTCCTTCTTACTGCCGAACATCTACAAATTCAAGAATGCTTCTACTCTTTCAGGGTTGATGGATATCCCTTTCTTAGAGACTATATGCCCAAGAAGTTTCCCTTTAGTGACCTCGAATATGCACTTCTTGGGGTTAAGCGAGATACCATACCGGCGACATCTCTTGCAGATCTAAGCGAGGTGGGCGGGATGATCATGCCTGTCTCAGGAAATACTGTTAAATCAACCATGTAGATGATTATTTATTAGTTAACCAGGCCTTCGAACGTAATGTCCATGGCCCTTTGAAATGTGGCCTCAGTTTTAATTCGGCCAAAGGGTATTATCCAGTATGAAAATATCCCCCAATTGGTGGTGAATGTCATTTTCATCCTATCTTCAAACTTAACCATAACTTGGTTGTAAATGGAGTACCCATCCAGAAAGGACATCATTTTTGAACCATTTATAATTTGTAACACCTCATCTAGTGAAGGGAGAGGGTGATTGTCCTTCTTGGAGGCCATGTTTAAGTTGCGGAAATCCACACACAGGTGGATCTTGCCACTCTTTTTTGTGCACAGGGACGAGGTTGGCAACCCATGTAGTATTCCAGATAGGAAAGATTATCTAGGCTAACAATAATTTCTAAAACTCTTGGTGGATCAGAGGTTCGATCAAAGGGTTTATTGACCTCTATTTTTGCCAGAAAGGTTTGGCGTCTGGTTTCAGGGGGATGGTATGCATCATGATAGATTTTTCATAGGTTTTGAGATCTTCATACCCCTAGGCAATAACATCAATATATTCTTAGAGAACCATGAGAATATTCTCTTTATCCTCTCGGTTGTAGGAGGTACCAATGTGGACTAATCTTTCTTCATCGACTTTACTGATGTTAACTTTTTCATATTTCCCTCCCTTAGAGGAGAATGATATCTTGTCTCAACCCAAGGGTTTGAATCAAAGATTTGTTCTAGATCAACCATCCCCTTAGGAATTGTGTTGGTAGGTAGGTCAATGATCTCCTCGTCTTCTTCCCCTACCCAGTATTGTCATGATCGGTTTCTTCCATGATCTGATCTTCAAAGATGCTGACATTTTCCATGAAGGCCAAGATGTGTTGGTCATCCTCAAAAACCTGAAAGTGTGTGATATTGTCTGGGATGGATGGGGTGGGGACCATTTCAATAGAGAATCTCTAGAGCTGGGAACTAGCCATTGGCTCAAGGGTACCAGTAGACATAGCGAGGGCATCCGAAAAGTAATTACATTTCTAGGAATAAGTTTGATGTTGAAAGCATTAAAATCTTTAATTAAGCTCCATGCCTAGTTGCAGTATGCAGCCATCCTTTTTTCATGACATGTGTATTGGCTCCATATCTATTTTACAATTAGCTTTGAATCATTCATTTCCCAGAGGTGGGTGATCCCTTTTCTCAATGCAAATAGGATTATAAGGACCAAAAGCCTCATACTTTGTGACTTTGTTGGTACAAGCAAACTGCAACCTGTAGGATGCAAGGAAGGATTTTCCTCACGGGTTGATTAACTACACTCTAGCCCCATAGCTTTGTTTGGACCAGGACCTGTCAAACATTGGGATCCACAAATCAATATCAGTTTTATGGGGCTAAGGAGGTGAAGTGGCATTTGGATTGAGTTCGGGGATGGGAGGTTTGTTAAGTGATTCCTCTGACTTTGATGGTGTGCAGGTGAGACTTTCCTCTAGAGAATCCTCTAGTTTGGGTTCTTGGATGAGTGGCACCTAGAGTGTACTGCTAGATGGATTACTTGGTCTAGGGAACCCAGCTTTGTGTTCCTTCTCTTGGAGGTTGGCCATGTGATGGGTAGTAGTAGCAATACAAGGCTCACACTCTAGTTTAGAGTGTTTTTTATAATGTACCCGGCACCAAGTGCGAGACAATAGGGTGACAAGAGTTACCTTGCTACCTTGTGAGTCTACCTCACACCTTAACTTTGCATCTAGATCTTGGATCCTCTAGGTGATTATAGGGTCCTTCCCGAGGATGAAGTCAAAGGTCAGGATCTCCCATGGTCGATATACCCCAAGTGAAGATTCAAAGAAAAATATCTCATTCAGCTTCCCAACTTTGGTAAGGGCCTGTTTCATTCAAGGCTCACTCTCTACCCAAATTTGATTTGATTTACCTTTCCAAGGGAGCCACAAGTGGGAGAAGTCTGTCGAGAAGTACCCATTGAGGGCCTTTGACCAATTCTAACTCAATAAAATCCTATAGGTTTCAGGGATGTCAACTAATTGGATGTCAATGGTGCTAGATATATAGGGATCTTGGATGAGCTAAATCTAGATGTTCTTTAGCTCACCAACCATTTTAGTAGTAGTTTTTCCCAATTGGACCACTGCGCCTTTGGATGGTGTGGGAGTGAGTCCAAGATTCTGGAAAATGGATAAGGACATGACATTTCCTAAAGCACCAGAATCCACAAGGAAGTTGTATAGGTTATTCCCTTAGATGTTCAGGCCTAGTAGGAAGGGAGGATCTTCTATATTTCCCTAGAAGACTGCCGACTTGGCATCATCCAAAGTGACAGTCTTTGGCAGATGAATAATGACTTCTGGGTTCCCTAAGAGCTATAAGAGGGATTTATTCTACTTGGGACAATTTAGAAGAACCTCCATCAAGGTCATGGAGGTAGTGGTGTTTTCCAACACCTTGGTAATATCAAACCGCCCCCTAGGTAGAGTTGGCTCCCCCCAGCTGGATCCCTAGCGTGGTTAGGGCCAACTCCTTTTGGTGGGAGGGAATGATCTTTTGTGTTGTCCTAGGGGTGGTGTTCTTGGGAGGCATTGACACATAGCATGGCCCTTTTCCAAATTGACTCCAAGTGTTATATAGAGGTCACGGGTTGGTGAAGGTGTTGGCCTCAAAGGCTGGAATGGATTCAAAAAAGAACCCCTCTAACTCGGTTTCTTCTTTGCCCTCTTCATCTGTCCTTAAGATGATGGTCTCACATGTAAAGGCAGTGTGAGGGGGCTTTGATGAGGAAGATTTCAGGGGATTTGGATTAGTAGGCTATTGTCTATCCAACTGGGAGATCTAGATGATCTTCTCCAGTGTAGCATAGTTCACCTTGGAATGCAAGCTAGTGTCATGCAATCTACACCACGTCGTTAGGGGATGGAATTCTGTGAGCTGTGTAGAATGACTAGGTCCAGCACCACCCTGAGTGGTAGTTTAGTTCAGAGGAGAACCTCTGGTATTCGTGTTATTGTTCCATTTTTGTTGGTTGGGCTGAGGCTTGTTGTTGTAGTTTCAGCCCCCAGAATTGGCATTCTATTGGCCAGCGAAAACATTCCCTCTCTTGGAATTGGGGTTGTGGGGCATAGAAGGCCCCACCTTTAGTTTTCCCATGTATGTTGTCAAGGAGGACACCAATCGCTGGAGGGATTCAACCTCAGTGGACAACTGGGTAGTGGTGTCACAGTGTGACGGTTGAGGTGGTGGGTTACCTGGGAAAGTGACAGCAGCTCCCAAAGTTGAGGATGACAATCCTCTAGCCATGAATGACTGGAAGAAAGGTACTCTGAGGGATTGTGTCAAAGGTTGTTGCGGATGACTCTAAGAAATGTATACCAGACCCAGTATTGTTTGGGCTTGAGATAGGTAAACATACCGGGCTTGTTGGTCTATCGGTGGTGGGCCCATGGCCATTGTTGGGGCACCCATTTTTGGATTAGGATTGTATCCTCTAGGGTAAGGAGTTCCATCAGGTAACATGTTGAATGGCATGCTTTGTCTAGTTCTACTGGAGGCTTTGCTCAAACTATGGGACAACTCTAGGGCTAAGTTGTAAACTTTTGCCAGGGTATCTCGGTCATTAGCAGTGGTAGTTCTCCAAAGGAGAGTAGCGAAAAAGGGGTCCATATAATTCAAGTATGTCTAGATATTCACATCAGTGGAAGGGATAAAAGGGCCCCTGCATTTCTTCAAGGCCCGTTGGAACCGATGATTGAAGGTAGTGAGGGGCTTGTTTGGTTCCTTTCTAATGGAAATGAACTGGTTGTGAGACCAAGCTGGGTCTACATGAATGCAGAAGGCCACTAAAAAGGCATCTTCCATATCCTCCCAACTATTAAAGGAGTTGGCAGGCAAGTTTAGGTACCATTTCAGCTCATTTAGTCCTAGGGACAGAAGGAAAATTTGGGTTACAACATCTTGATGTTGTATCTGGTGTCTATTCATGGCATTTTTTTAGGCTTGGAGGTGTTCTTCTATAGTTTGAGGGCCTAGATGCTCATATTTTGGGAAGATCTTCTCTGGATGCGGAGGAAGGTCGTTGGTAGTGCCGCAGAACTGCCCCATTAGGGACCCGATATTATTGAAGTAGGTAGCCATTGGGGCTATTTGGTTTTAGCTTTGGTGAACGTGAGTCCCTAAGATTATCCAAGGGATTTGGGTATTCTGGTGTGTAGTATATCCCTAGGGAAAATTCAAAGGCTTCCTAGCTTGGTGGGTCCCTTTTCTTCGGACAGGAGGTCCAAGTTCTACAAACTCTCTGGGATCAGGGGTCGATTGAAGGATTCTTTCAAAGCATAGGGATGAAAATGACCCCATACCATGGAAAGTATGGTTCCTAAAACTACTGCTTGGGGAGCCCTTAGGTGGTGTAAAATTTAAATCTTTCAGGGGAGATGAGCTCATGCCCTCCTTCTAGTGCCAGTTTATGTTGACGGGACTTTGTGACTGGCTCTGCAAATAGAGATAAGTTGTCACTGGGTACCGGGGTACCAACCAACTCTGCCTATAGAGGTTTTCTAGAGAATAAATTCTCCTAGCCTCCAAGCACTTGGTATTCAGGTCTCAACATTGCGGGGCAGCTAATTTGGGAAGGTGATTGTTGTTTGAGGGGATATCTAATTTTTAGTCATCAATTCTGGGGATTTCAAAAGGGGGTGAGGTTTCCTACAAGCATTTTCAGATTAACCAAAGAAATTAAAAAAGATAGATTAGAGTTAGGATAAATTTCTACTTATAGTCATGTGATACATAGTCAAACATCAACAATGCTCTAGTGCAAGAAAACAAACTAAATACCAGATACATAAAGAATCAGCGATTCATAGACATATAGTAGCAAAGGGAGATAAGATTATTTAGCTAACTCAAAAACACCAGAGCAAAGGACATAGGAAAACATACAGTATGAAATATATTTTCTAACTTCAGAGATCAGAGCAACACATAACACATGGCCACAAGTTGTTCTTCTTTCTTTCATTAACTTGAAATGGTTCCAGCATCACTGGTGAGTACATTCATGGCTCCATGGGAGCATTAAGCTACTAAGAAAAAACTAAAAGAAACTTCTAACTGCTATTTTCTATTGCTATTGGGCAGAGAAATTATCAATTTCATTGACCCTTGTTAAGGCATCGGTATTATTATTTATAGACAAGCTTAACCTAATTTACATGTACACTTGCTAATAAAATACAATATATGTGGCCGGTACTACCTACACCACTTAGAATCATCTCGGGATGCACAACCTTCTAACAAGATAGAAGAAGAAGAAAGGGGATAAATCTAGAAGAATCAGCCTAGAGAAGAGCGTCATGGTACTTATAGAGGAAACTTGCTTATTCTAGTAACTTAGGCCATATGCCTCATTAATGTTGATTGCAGCTCCCTTTCTTTGAGGTGTATCAGGTAGTAAATGTTGCAGAGGTGCCTTGGGGGAATAAGAAGATGTCTTGTCAGAACCATCCCCATCTGTTTGATCACCTACACTCTGACCATTATTAATTGCTGACAGTGATTGGTCGGCACTGAGGAACCTTGACATAGATTGTTGTAAAAGAATACAAAACTAAGACCTGGAATTCTAGAGTCTAGGAGCTTACTCTCAAATAATAATAAATCTTCAAAACTTTGCCCTGCTGGCGGAAACATCCAAATACCGGAAGACTTTACTATTCTTTACATTTTTGAAATATCTCCAAAATCTGGAGAATTCCCTCTTCATATATCTCCTTTATGCAGTTACGACATTCATTGGCTTCCTCCAAATGATCAACCAAATCTCTAGCACCTTCTTTGAATTCCCAAGCCATCTTCACTGCATCATGAGCCTGCAGCACCATTCAGGTGAGATGCGACATTTTTTCTCCATCAAAATCTCCAGGAGTCCAGAACTGTGACTCCATTATTTCATCAAATTTAATCACAACAAAATCTACTGGAGCACGTCTTAGTGCTAAAGGGATCGATTATCAAAACCCTTGTAACAAATGTCACATATGTATTTAAATAATTTTTAATTGGTAGGACTTTACCCTTTAGGGTTGCTACAAGTTTCTTTCTCATCTCAACTTTAAGACTAAGTCTAGAGTGTTGGGCCTAGAGGTACCCAAAATCTACTTCCCCTAAAATTCCCATCTCCATGATGACGTCTTCCATAAATTTCATTATTTCTTCTAATTCACTCCTCCACTCTTCATATTTTTTCATCTCCCCCTCCAACTAGGCAACAACGTCATTCACTTGGCCCAAAATGTTACTTGCCCGGTGAAGGTCCAAGAGTGTGGCTATCAGAAAATGCCTTATGGCTCCTACATGCTCAGTCGCCAAATCATCTACTTCCTGCACTTTATTCTTCATGGTTCTTAACATGTATATGTCACCCTACAGAAGTAGTGTTCCTGATGTGGAAGCATCTAGAGGAATCACAGCCAATGGTTGTGCCAATTCTGTAAGAAGCCTGAGGAGAATTTCATTGGTCTCTTTTGCCTCCTTTATATTTTGGGCCTTCTTATCATATCAGGCCTCATTTTCCTTGATGGATTCTCTCAATAGGTCTAATTCTCCCTTTTTGTCTCTCCTCCCTAGAGGTACCTCTGTGATTTTGTAATCTTTATCCCTTACTGCTGCCTAATCTGCATCTAGGGGAGGTGTCGCAACCACTGTGATGGTATTTCCTCCTACACCAATTTGAAGGGTATGGAGGGTTTGGGCCTTCTTAGGCTTTTGGACCTCATCTTGGCTAGAGAGAGAGAGGGACTATTTCTACTGCCAGGGCCTTTCTCTTCTTTGACTCCCCCAGCCATTGTGGCAATGGGGGTGGTCTTACTGCTATGTCCTGGACACTTGGGTCCTCTTAGGAGTTTATTTCACCTCCTTGGCATCTATAGTCTCTATGGACTCTTTTTCCTTGTCTCTAGGGTTTCTCGGCTCTCCCACCTCAGTGGTATCTATGTCCATATCTTTGGGGTTCTTCCCCACATTCTACTGCTGCTAATTTTCCTCGGTGTTCTCTATCGATACATTCTCCTCTGAGAGCCTATTTTCTAGAGGGGGCAAAGGTGTCTGGCTTGGATTTGACTATTGTGTTGCACAGACCACCTTTTTGAATGTCATATTCTAGGGTACTTGATCACCTAGGGTGTTTGGAGGCATTTGGAGCATGATGATTGGGGGTATGGTTGTTCCTAAGGGTCCAGTTTCCCCAGTCATAGTTGGTTGCTCATCTTGTGACTGCCTTCCTTCTGTCTTGGTCCCTGGGACTGGTGTTTCTTCTACACTTGGTGTACTCTCTTGTTCTTGTTCTTGGGCTTCTTCTTCCAAGCAAACTTATTTTTCTTTCCTTTCCCCCTCCCTAGGGACATTCTCTACTTCTTGCACGACAATCTCCTCCATCTCCCTCTCCACATCTTCCTGCAAATTTACCAAGTCTTCAGTTTGGAAGATATCATCAAAAATTTTGTGGGGAGGGGAGGCCTCCAGATGATCTGCTTTGGGGAAGGAAGGGATAAGCTCCACAGGAATTTTGTCTGATGTTCCGGGGCTTGCATCTGTGCTTGGTAGAGGATTATCTGCTCTTTCTTTCTTCCTCCTTGTTTGCAGTGGGACCCCGACATCAAAAATATCTTCACTCTCATCCTTTGTCTCCACCACTTGGCTTGTCAGTATTATAAGTGAAGGGGAGCCTACAGGAAGGGAAGATCCCACCGAAGTGACTGGGAGACTGAGAGAAAGCCTTGCACTAATTGTTTTTCCTAGCTACAGAGATGACTCAAGCTAGGCATGAAGTTGTTCTATTATGGGGAATACAATTGAGGATGGGATCTAGGTCATGGCACTCTCTTTTGATTTCCCCTTATCCCTGCTCTACCTAGCCATTACAGATCCAGAAGCAGATTCCCACAAAATTGGGCCATCTCGACAGGTGCTCTTTCTTCAAACCCGTGAAAAATATTGGTGACTCCACTTTATCATATCCTTGGTGATATCTTATATTGTCAAAACTTCCAGGGTGTCCCAATCCAGTGGAGGGAGAGACATCTTGTCAATCCCTTTTGATTTATATTGTGGGTCCTCAAAAGGCTCGATATTTGAGAAGTCCTTTGGGAAGGTTCAGAGATCCAGGGACTTCATCATTCCCTTGGTCATCCTCTCATAATGTTGACTTTGGATATCAAAGTCATCTTGGCAATCTACCCAAAAATGCTCAGTGTGAGGCTCATGAGGCACTGACACCCGGGGTAAGGTCGTATTTATTTTTTCTAGTGGGTAAAAATTGACCCATTCCAAGTAGAACTCTGCTAGCCCTAGAATTTTTAATTCATTATCAGCTTCTTTGGTCGTTGCAAGGCTACAAGTATAATTCCCACAAGTGATCAGGAAGGGGATGGTGGTAACCTTCTTTACCCCATAAAATGTATGGACCTCTAGAACTTTTCTACAGTACTCCATCAAAATAATCATATCCCCAAAATGCTTGGGCAATAGGTAGGGCTTTCTGGAGAACCCGATCACCTGAATATAATAATGTTGTTGAAATTGAATAAAATAATGGTCCTACGAACTCACCAAGGCCATGGCCTCCTTTGACAGCCAGTAACCAGCATCTTGAGTGTGTATCAGAATGTTGTAGTAAATGAAAGTATCATTTGCCTAGAAAAATTGGGGAAGCTGGTCTCCCATTAAATCTAGGGGAAATGATCCCGTGGAGCACTCTGGCCAGGCCCTGTCCCAAGGATGCCCACTGTCTATAAACCTTGAATTCCAAGTCTCTGTTGTGCCAGTTCCCACAAAACATATGAATTCATGTGGAACTTTTATGTTTGTCTGACCTTGTTTAATTGGAAGTCCACATGGTTGGAAATAATAGTTTCCCAGTCAAAGTTATGTCCATTGGTGGAGATGTTGTACAAGAAGTAGTACATCCACACTGAAAAATCCTAGGTATGCGATTCCCCAAAGACCCGACGTAAAAAGATGATCCTCACTTGGATGCTTTCCTTGAAGTTTGTGTGGGGGATCTCCAACTTCATCTTCTTGTAATCTTTCTTCAGCATCTTTAGCTAGTGGGTGTTGAGGTATTGTTAGGTCGTCTGTTGGACTTTGTTGAATTCTTGTAGCGATGCAGCCCAGGAGATGAGAATAGAATTGGAGAATTGGGAGATTCCCAGCCCCGAAGAAAAAGTAGTAGCATTGAGAGACACTAAGGGCATTGGGTATCCCATTAGAAGGGAAGCAGCAAGTATAACAGCCCAGATAGTTGTGTTGTAGTTTTTTTCCAGAGTGAGAATCAGCTCTGGGGACTGTACAGAGCAAGAGAAGCAGGCAGCCTTGATTATGCCAGAGGTAGCCATGTTCTTGGCCATGCTATCTATGGTAGGATGCTAAGTGAACATTGTCTTAACCAGACCCTACAATTCAGTCCACAGTCTGACCTCTGTGTCGGTGATCAGTTGTAACTTATAATCCACCTTGGATCCCATAATGGAACCCTCCCTTAGATATTTCATGGTGAGTGGGAGCTTCTCAGGTGCCTTCTCGGCCCTTGTCTTGGTGGCTAGCCTTGATGAGGTAGACGAGAGTTTCAAACTTCCAGGAGGGGAAGATAACTAAGACATATTCAACTTTGAGTTGTTGGTAGACTACAAGACCCGACAACTGTTAATATAAATAATAAGATATAACAAGTTTCTGGGCTATAGAGATTTCATCACCATTTCACATCTATCTTTAAAAAGATGTTATTTGACATCAAATCCCAGAAATACAATAAATGATAACTTACTTCAAATTTGATCAATACCAAGGGGTTCCAGGGATTCTGGTTCATGTAAAAAATGAGATGAAGGCTAGGGGATTGCATTAAACCCAGAGTCCCAAAACCTGACCATTATTGAAATGACTGAGCAATCATCATACTGGGCTAACATGGGTTGTCACGTGGTCATGCAATAAATAGAGTAATGGAATTAATGGTGATAGTTGTCTTAACATGAAAGGATTGAATGCAACTTGGGCTGGTTTTAATGATTGCACATGGGGAGTTAATCCTACCATCAATACTGAAGTGATAGAGGAGAGAGAAATGCCACAACTTAGACAAGCGAGGTGGTGAGGTCAAGTCCAGCGAACACCAGGTGGACGAGCTTAGAATTTGGTTAAACAACATAGAGGGCATGGTGAGATCACCACCAGATGGTTAGGACTCAAAGGAATGCATAGACCAGTCATGAATTTATAGGCTAGGATGACATGCTATTTATAGGGAGCCAAAGAACAAAATTTACAGATGCAAACAAATTGCAACTAACCTGCAAGCCATCACTACTCTACAAAATTTACAGAGGCTTTACAACTATTTACAACTATCTACAAATGCACAAAAGTCTACAATGAACAAAGGGTGGACAAACCTCTTGTAGAGCCATCCCACCAATGGGAGGTGACGAAGAAGACCAGAAATATGACAAAAACAAAGCCCAAAAGGAAAACAAAGGAACAAAATCGTAAACCAAAAAGAAAACAAAAGAGAAAGGGCCAGAAGGACCTAAAAAAAAACCAGGGATGTAGAAGGAAGGGCATGGGAGGTGCTCTGCAAATGAACAACTCTAGAAACCCACAAATACACTAAGAACACTGCAAGATAGTTTGAACATGCTTAATCACTCCAAATCAATGTTACTCACTCGAAGAAAATTGCACTTAGCTCACTGTTAAACACACAATTCGCTCTTAATTCTCTCTTAGGGTAAATTGTTTGTAGTAAGTGTAACAATGATGAGTGAAACTCAATTTATACCCTTTAGGTGAAAACACATCACTTCCTTCCGCAAGTCCTGAGAAAAAGGCAAACCTCTAGACTCCGGGCCCGAGAATCCCATGCAACCACACCCTCCAACTAAAGAGGAAGCAACGACACAAGAATCCCAAGGTTTAGAATTCAGCTGGCACAAAGGAACAAAACACTCCAGGACTGGGTCCTAGAGTGAGGAAAACAGAAAGAAATCAGCAACAACAGCTGCATGGAGGCGAATGCCAGAGAAAAAAAAAGAAGGCCGAAAAGAAAAAAAAGGGGGACCCAACATTTTGCTAACAAAATGTAGGGATGGGTATGCAGGGCATAACAATTCCCACATAAATTTTTCCCTTATTGGGTTTCCTTGTTAAGTCTGATATTACATGTATTTTAATGTTTGTTATATCTTTCTGAGATGAGTTATTGTTTATTCTAAGTTATTAGGTGAGCCAGTTATTACTATATTCAGTTCTACTAATTGAATCAGTGAGCTAAGTTTTAAGTATTAAACTTTGTTTTTGTCTTATTCACCCCCCTTCTCAGTGGACCAACATAATATCTCTACCTTGCTAGACACTGGGGGAAAACATATACATCTTGCTCGAGTATTAATGTCTTGAAAAAAAATCTTAAAAAATGCATAATATCTTAAAAAATCCAAAAATTGCATAATGTCCTGAAAAATCCAAAAATTTTGAAAAATGTCCTTTAAAAAAGTCAAAAATGGTCCTAAAATTTTTTCAAACAATCGTAAAATGTCCTGAAGAAAATTTAAAAAAAACATATCAAAAATCCTTGCAATAAAAACATCTCTGTCACAACAAGAAAAAAGTGACGCCAAACATCAAATCTCAAATAAAAACAATGAGCTTCATAAATTGGAAATGGACTCATAAGACTCATCTTATCAACAATCCAATCTGTCATCAGTCATGATTATATTACGGATAGACTCAAAATCAAACAGATCGGTCTTATACAAGTCATCCACTTATTAAACTAGACACATCTACATCAACATCAATCTAAAAAATGATCAATAAGGTTGTTCAAAAAGTCATTCATTCAGTCTATTATAGATTTATCTTTTGCAATTGTGTTCCTATGCTCCTCACGAATACCACTGAGTGGAAAGAGTAGTCGAGATGGTTCATAATCTTGTTTTCTTTGTTTGCTGCTTGTTGATTGTTTCAATGAAGTTCTAGGGAAATTATGTTTGGGGTCTATGTGATAAAAGATCCTTCACATCCACATACAATATCTAATTGCAGAGCATATTTCAATAGATAATTTGGTTGTGATATAGTGCACATACCTCGACTCCAAATATATGAGCCATAGGATGTAGTGAAACATTCCTTGTCTATTATCTTCTCTTTCAAATAGAGATTGTAATAGTGTCCAGACGGTCAATATATGGATGCTTTCACATCTCTTTCTTTTCAAATAAGGTGCAATGATGACATTTTTGAAAATTTTCTGCAGTGACTCAAATCCATCACTTGTGTGATCTTGATTGCAACTAATTAAGTCTTCACTTCGTATTAATTCATTCTTCTCACTAACATTTCTTATATTAGCCAAATTAGTTAGTCAAATTAATCAACCATCAAATTGATATAATCACTCAATCATTCTATATGTTAGTCAATCAACCAATCATCACTTATCTTATACAAGATATATCTTTCCTAAATCTAGATATTATCATTTATCTTATACAACATGTGCAATAAAACCAGACGTTGTCGCTTGTCTTATATAGGGTATTTCTTCCCTGAAACTAGACATTGTCACTAGTCTTATATAGGATGGATCTTTCCTGAAACCAGACATGATTCTCCATCAACAATTTCTATATCCAATTTCTATCAAATAGTCATCATCGCCTACTAACATTCTTCACTTCCGACTAATATTCTCCTAATCCATCTAGTCATCTACCATTTCTTTCGAGAGATCATTCATGACATTATCGCAGAAATAATCTCAAGTGGGCATCAAATCCACCTGCTAATGCCAATGCAAGGTGGGGTAGGACATGAATAAAATATTCTTTGACACAATGCTCAAAATCCCCTTGTATCAAAGAGGGACAAACGTAGACACCCAAAATTGGCTCAGTCTTGCGAGTTCACATTAATTACTAATTATTCTTCTATTAATTAAATAATTCTTCAATTGTTTAATTAATCATATTTTATTCTTCTAAAACCTAATCTTTTAATCATTTAATAATTTCCTCAATATTACATAAATAGTTAATATTATTTGATTAATTAACCTTGATTAAGTAGTCTTTACTATTTAATTAAATTCAATTTCTATTTCCCAAAATTTAAATAATTATTCCTAATTATTTAAGTTGACAAATTTATTCCTCTATTTAAATTATTTTTAAAAATTAATTTAATCTCAATTTCCAATTAATTTAATCCTAATTTCAATTTCATTTAATTTCATTTAATTCTATATTAATTCAACCATTCTTCCAAAATTGAGTTTTTAATTCAATTTAAATCTTTCAAAATCTAAAAAATCAAACTTATGATTTCATCAAATTTCTTATTCTTTTCTCAAAATTGCATTTTGGAAATTAATATTCTCGAAAATCAAAAACATCTTGTCATCTTTTATTTCCTAAATGAACTCTTTGCTTTTGAGTTTGACTTGGAAATAGATCTTCATTTCTGGAAGGTTACCCAAAATCTCCCAGTCTCTAATCATCTCATCTGTCAGCTCTAATTTTCTCAATTCAATCTCAATCGTTCATCCAATCCTGAATATCTATATAAACCCCCTTCATTCTCATTTTGAAGGATCCCAATTTTTTAATATCAATTATTTTATGTAGGTTTTATTATTTATGCAATCAGTTATCATAATGTTCAATTCTCGAATCTTTGATTCGAAGTATGCCAAAATCAACGTTGAGTGTCATCCATCCACTTCCACATACGGCAGAGAAGCAATATAGGAATCAGGCTAAGTGTGGGTAATTGTATTTGTTTGATTATTTGATTATTTTCATTTATTCATATATCCATATTTTTCTTTTATTGTTTTTTAGGGATATTAATCATTAGTAGTTTATTTGTTAGAATAGGGTGCTACTAACCAATTTTCCTAAGCCTATGCAGATTTTCCCTACAAAAAGTGATAGATTTTGGTTACACATCAATAAGGAAAGAATGAAAGGTGAAGGTAAGAAACTCAAACTGATCATGTATGGATCCTTTGAGATTCAAGAAAAGATCAACACAAACAGTTTTTTCTTAAATCTACCTCCTTATATGCATATTTAATTAGTTGTTAATGTAGGGAATTTGAAATTTTATGAACCTCTTATGATACTACATAAGGAGACTGATGTTCAAATTCATTTTTTTTATGATCTTTCACCTAAGTAGATGACTGAGTTGCAGGAAGATTTCACCCTAGATAGAAATGTTAGAACTTCACGAAGGGGTGTTGTTGAGTACCATAGAGTGGGACTTAAAGGGATGAATTCTAGCAAAGAAAAATGGAGAGACTAGAAAAGTGAGGGAGTTGTGCAATGCCTCTCGTGGTTACATTTTTTTAATTTTTATTTTGATCTGAGGTAGAATCTTTCTATATTTCATGACTATTTGTATGATGTGATCAAATTATTACATTGTGTGATGCATTTGGTTATAATACATTATTTTGGTTTTACTAGTATCATTGTTGATGTAGATGTTAGATTATTTTGTGCTTACTATTTTGATCATATATGCATGATGATCCTACTATGATGTGACATGATGCTTTAATATGATATCAAGTGTATTTTGCATTCAAAAATATTGGATTATGGCTATTGTTGCAGTCATGGATGGATAATCTTTAATGAGAACATTCAAACTATGCAACAAGAGTCACACAATTGAAACAACAATAAAAATACAAGGAACTAAGAAAGTGCCATCTCAGACGTATGCATCAGCTTATATTAATGAAAATCTAATACAATTGACCAGAAACATGCAGGCTTACATTCCAAGTATACAAGCCTAATTATAGATTGAATTCTAAATTATTTACAATGCTAACCTTGAAGAATTTTTCTATCTAAGAGCTCCCAACTACAGATCAATTACATCAATTTATATGTATGCAATACAAACAAGTCGGCCAAGATAGATCACATTCTCCAAGGTAGGAAAATATAATACCAAATATAGGTCAGGACCCAAATCAAGAATAACTCCCCCATAAAGGTTTTAAATGAAGTGCACACCCAATGGGAGGTCGGCCATAATCCCATGAACATTGAATGATATGAAAATGTGCACAAACCAAGGAAAAGGTTTGCAAGATCAGAAAAATCCATCGGGTCATGAAACATGAAGAACAAAGAGGTCTAGACCAAAATTGAAGAAATCTCCATCCAAAAGAAATAGATTGAGGTGAAAACCCATACGATGATTAAACATTATGTGAAGAACATTTCATGAAGTACACAACTAAAGATGATCCAAATCGAAGGTATGCCACTGAAAACACAGAGTTGGAAAATAGCAAAAACTATAAATAAATAAAAATATTTTTAGTTGATGCAAGATTTCCAAAGAACCCAAGATGCTCCTGCATCAGAAACCCAAGGTTATTTGAAAAGTGAGCCTCTCACTTTTTGGGGGCTAGAGGAAAACCAAGATGATTAACCTTAACCTGAGAAATCCATGAAGAATCTTCAATTGGTCGTTCCTTCCATTTGACAAGATATTACTTATATTATTTATCTCTCGTACTTCTACCAATTTTTCTATCCAAGATATCTTCTATTATTTCCATTTTCTTCTTAGGATACTGCAAATCCACATCTGGTCCATTGTCTTCACTAAAATATTTCTCATGACACTCATATAGGTCTGCAACATTGAATATGGGTGATATGTCCATGTCACCTAGAAACTTGACTTCATATGCATTCCCTAAATGAAATCTCTTTAAGACCTTACAAGGTCCAAACTTCCTCATCTTCATCTTATTTTATGTTCCAAGTGGAAATGTTTGTTTCTTTAGATACACCATCACTTCACCTCCAACTAAAAATTCATTATGCCTCCTTTTCTCATCTACCTTCTCTTTATATTTCTGATTCATGTCTTCTAAATGTTTTTTTACCCGATTGTGTAATCCATTCATGTGTTCTACAAATTCTTTTGCTTCTGCGCTCCTCTTGTCTCCATGACACATATCCCTCAACTCTGATACTCCCTTGGGATTCATCGCAGTAACTACTTTAAATGGTGTCTTCCCTATAATCCTATTCACTGAATTATTATATGCAAACTCTTCTTGTGCTAGGACTAAATCCCAATTCCCATTCTTCTCTCTAACCAAACATCTCAGAAAATTTCCCAAACTCCTATTTACTACCTTTTTTTGTCCATTTGTCTATGGGTTAAATGTAGAGCTAAACTTCAAATCATTATTCATCTTCCTCCAAAGTGTTCTCCAAAAGTAACCAAAAAACTTACTATCTTTTTCTAAAACTATGCTCATAGGTAACCCATGCAATCTCACAACTTATCTGAAAAATAGGTATGCTACATGTATTGCATTTACATAGTCTTCTTACAAGGTATCAAATGTAAAATCTTGGAAAATCAATCTACTACCACAAATATAGAATCATTACCTCTTTGTGGCTTTAGTAACCTAAGTATAAAATCCATGATAATGTCTTATCAAGGTCTATTTGGTACGGTCAATTGTGTATGCAATCCAATGTTTTGACCACTTCCCTTAGAAACTTGATAAACTATACAAATCTGAACAAATATCCTTACATATTTATGAATCTGAGGCCAAAAAAAATTCTCACTTGCCAAAGTCACTATCTTGTCAATTCCAAAGTATCCAACTAATCCTCCAAAATGTTTTTCCTTAATCATATTGTCCCTCATTGAAGTCCTAGGTATACACAACTGAATTCCTCTTAATAAAATGCCTTCTTGAATGAAATAGTCCAACCACTTGCTTCAGTCTACAACAACAGGTTCTCTACAAGATTTCCAAGGTTCTACAAAAGCAGAGTCATCCTCATATAATTTCTTCAACTCATCAAATCCCAACACCTAAACTCTCATCTCTATCAATAAATTCCTTCTTCTACTCAAAGCATGAGAAACCTTATTTGACTTACCATTCCTATTCTTCAACACAAAAGTATAACTCTACAAGAACTCAACCCATCTCATGTGTGTGATTCAACTTAACTTGACTGTTTGAATATTTCAATGCTTGATGATTGGTATACAATACAAATTCCTTAGGCAATAGATAATGTCTCCACTTCTCCAAGGCTTGAATTATGGCATAGAACTACTGATCAAAAATTTAATGCCTTATCTTTTCATCATTCAACTTCTTAGTGAAATAAGCAATAGGTCTACCTTCTTGAGTTAGTACTGCTCCAATTGCACTCCCACTTGCATCACAATCTACTTGAAATACTTTTTTGAAATTGTGTAAAGATAACATAGGTTGTTCAGTCACCTTTTATTTCAACAATTCAAAACTCCTATTTGATCCACTTTTCCACTTGAAATCCTTTTGTTCACCTCTCATTTTCTCAATCATAGGACTACAAACGGAACTAAAATTCCTAATAAAATTTTGGTATAAACTATCCAATCCATGAAATGATCTTACCTATCCAACACTTTCATGTGTAGGCCATTCAACAATTTCTTTAACCTTCTCAGGATCCATCTTCAATTCATCTGCTGAAATCACAAATCTAAAATACAATATCTCCTCTTTCATGAAAGAACACTTCTTGATATTTATCAAAAAAATATCTTCTCTTAACCTCTACAACACTTGTCATAGATGCATCATATGATCCTATTTTTCCTTGCTAAAAATAAGAATTTCATCTAGATAAAAAATCACAATCTTACCCAATAATTTATTCAATTCCTCATTCATCAACCTCATGAAAGTACTAGGTGCATTAGTCAATCCAAAAGGCATTACTAACTACTCATACAACCCTTCATTTTTCTTGAATTAATTCTTCCACTCATCCCCTTCTTTTATTCTAATATGATGATAACCACTCTTCAAATCTATATTTTTAAAATACTTTTCTCCACTCAAAAAATCCATTATATCATCCATCCTAGGCAAAGGAAACCTATAATTCACTGTGATATGGTTGATTTCCCTAGAATTGGTCCACATTCTCCACTCTCCATTCTTCTTAGGTGTTAATACTGTAATAACTACACATGAACTCAAGCTTTCTCTAATCAAACCTTTCCTCAACAATTATTTCACTTTTCTATCCAACTCTTCATTCTTTTTAGGTGTCATTTGGTGAAAATTTGTTTGGAAAACTAGCTCCAGGGACTAGGTCCATGCAATTACTAATACTCCTCATGGGTGGTATTACATCAGGCACATTATCTAAGATTATATCTTCATACTCTGTCAATAATTCTTTTATTTCCTTAGGTTGTTCCTCTCCTGATTCCAAATCTAACTTCTTAGGGATCAAAGTATAACACATACTACCACTTCTCAAACCATCCAAAAATTTCCTTTCTTCAACCAAAAAAACTCTAACACTGGTACAAATTTCACTATTAGAACCTTCCATCAAAGGAAACAACACTTGTTTCATCCCATTTGCAATAATAGTATAATTTTTCTTTCTTCCATCATGCAAATCGTGTATATCATACTGCCATGGTCTACCCAAAAAATATGACACACATCCATAGGCATAATATCACAAAAAAGTTCATCATGATAAGATTTTGTCTTCAGTTTCACAAAAAATTGTTCACTTACCAGTACCTTGTGATCATCCTTTATCCATGCTATCGGATAAGCTTTTAGATGCTTTAGTCTGTGTAGCTTTAGTTTGTTTACCATCTCCTCAAAGGCTAGGTTGTCTAAACTATAAATGTCAATGATCACTTTGCAAAAAAAATCTTCAACTTTGCATCTTATTTTGAACAAACTTTTCCTCATAAATGGTTCTTGATTTGTCTCTTCATGACATAGGGCTCTTCTCACTATTAGGTCTTCTCTATCATCAGGTTGATTCAAATAATCAATAGGATCTTTCTCCACATAAGAAGATCTACCCTTATTATCTACCATCTTATTTGAATTACCTTGAGTACACTCAAAGGCTTAGTGCCCTTCTCCACCACATTTGAAACAAGTTCCTCTAAACATTCTTCTGTCATCTCTCCTGTAACTACTTGATCCACTACCTCTATGGAATTTTTTTTCATTTTTTCAGTATGAACTTTCTTCCTTGAATTTTTTCTTTCATTTATTTTGATGTGCAGGAGGTCTTCCTCCACCAGAAAATGTTCTTCCTCTCTTAAATCTTTCACCTCTTCCTCTTTGTCTTCGTTCATGTCTTTTGTTTAACTTTTCCTCAACTTTTAGGGAATATTGATCATCTTCCTCTATACTCTTCAATTTAACCAAACTGATCTCATATTTAATAGATGTCCTCAAACCATTAAGATACCTTGCAACCCTTTCAACATCATCATTTGTGTGACCAGATCTAATATCCAACCTATAAAATTCCTTGGTAGACTTCTTCACACTAATATCCTTTTGCTTTAGGTTTTTCAACTTCCTAAATAAACTTACTTGGTAATCAATAGGTAATAACTTAGCCTTCAATTTGTTCACCATCCTGTCCCATGATTTAATATTTTCTTTACCTCTTCTTTCTTTGTCGGTCTACAAATGTTACCCCCATAAATATTCATGTCCTCTCAACTTTGTGCTAGCATACTTCACCTTCTTATCATCATCAATACCCTCATAATCAAAGTTTTTCGCCATCTTTGTGATCCAATCAAGCAATTATTCTAAATCCAAATTGTCAACTTAATCATGTGGATTGAAATGTGGTCTTGTATTTACCCTAGTTAGGGATTTTATAAACCTGTCATCTCCTTGTTCAAGTTCTATTTGTTCTTCTCCACCTTTATCTACTTCATTTATTTCTTCCTCTTCATCACTTACATATTCAATGTGTTGACCTTTTCTCTAGGTCATTCCAAAAGCAACTAATCTGGCTACAATTTGTCTCAATATATCCATCACAACTGGATCTGATTCTCTCCTTCCACCTATAGAATTTTTTATTAGATCCATCTAGGTTGAATCATCTATAATTGTGGGTCAAATCCTCACTTTTCCTCCCCACAACAAATCAATTTAGGAATTTTCAACCTCGAGAACAAATATCTACAATTGTAGGAATGAGAACTTGGTCTGATACCACTTGATGTAATCACAAATGGAGGATCATCAATGAGAATAGTATAAATATGCAACAGGAGTCACACAATGGAAACAAGAAAAAACTACACCAAGGAACTGAGAGAGTGTCAGCTTAGATGTGTGCATCATCTTATATTCATGAAAATCCAATACAATCGGCCAACAACATTTACGCTTACATTCTAGGCATACATGCTTGATTACAGATTGAATTCTAAATCATTTACAAAGATAATGTTCAAGAGGTTTTCTATCTAAGAGATCCCAACTAGAGAACAATTACATCAATTTATAGACATTTTCAATGCAAAAAAGTCATCCAAGATCGACCACATTCACCAAGGTAGGAAAATGTAATACCAAATATAGGTCAGGACCCAAATGAAGAACTCCCCCATAAAGGTTTGAAATAAAGCATGCACCCAAAGGAGGTTGGCCACAGTCCCAAGAACATTGAGTGATACACTAAGAAGGTGTGCAAACCAAAGAAAAGGTTCATGAGATCGAAAAAATTCATTAGGATGTGAAACATGAAGAATAAATAGGTCTGGGCCAAGGTTGAAGAAATCTCAATCCAAAAGAAACAAATCGAGGTGTAAACACATATGATGATCAAACACGATATGAATAAGATGTCATGAGGTATGCCATCAAAAATATAGAGACTGGAAAACAGGAACAACTAAAAAAATAGAAATATTTTTGTTTGATGCAAGATTGTCAAAGAAGCCAAGATGCTCCTACATCAGATATGATAATGATTATTATTTTTTATTCATATATTTTTTATTATCATGTTGATGGATATTTTATTGATATTTTCACTATTATATGTTCATATTATCATAAATGATTATTTGATATTTTAATTTAAATAAAAAATTATTATTGTGTACATTGAGGATTAAATATGGAATGACTAATGTTGTGATAATTTAATACATATGAATGATCATGCCACTAGAGTTTTATTGTTCCATTAGAAACACTTTGATTATTACATGTATGTTCTTTAGTTATTTATACTATGAGAAGATGCATTTGATGTGTGTGTTTTTAGTGACTAGGTACCAAACATCGTCTCCACCTAAGTTGCAGGTTGAGTGTGTCTTATCCTCGGCAGTGACACAGGAGATTGTTTCACTAACCGTTCATGACTTAGCCAATATTTCTTGTGTATGGGTGATGTACTCATATTGATATATCACAACTTTTGTATCATGTGGGTAAATCTAAACTTCATTTTCATTATTCTATATACCAGTATTGTCTATGCATCTTAGACTCATTGCAGATGTCATGGCAAGTTAGGAGTTAAATGTGTTTTTTACCCTTACTGTTTATTTTTATTATTTTTCAATGAGTGTACCGAAGTGCATTCTTATTTATTGAATGTGAATGAGTCGATCCATTTTAGGATTTGATTTAATTTAATCATTTTTAATTTTAATTTCCTTTAGGTGATTTTTTATTATTTTTTTTTATTTTTGGCAAAAAAGTGCCATATAATGAAGAAATAGACATCATTTGGTCACTTAGTGATTTTTGGAGAGCAAGTTCTCTCAAAAACCTCTTTGGAGCAATTTAGTTTTTTTTGGTTGGGTGAGTTCTACCTAACATTTCCAATGTTGGGATGTTGTGATGGTTAATTTTTTTTGTTGTTGTTCTTGTAATCAAGATTCTAATCCCATTGGGATGAGGTCCCCCATTTGTGGCCTCACCGATTCATAGCTCCAAGTCAAAGTGTTTACCCCTCTTTAAAAATAAAAGAGTTTTTTCTAACAAAAAATTTTGGGCATTGGCACATTGGAACCATTTCGGATTCACTTTACTTTGTCAAACTTCTCAAGTTTTTTTACGAAGTTTCAATTTTATTCTCCTAGTTTCAGTGATTTATCAGTTGGGTCATGTAGGGATTTTTGTATCTTTTTTTTTACTCTTTGTTTGAATTGAACTAAATTAATTTTAGTTTGTGGGATGGGAATTATTATTCCCGCACATTTTCATTTCATTATTTCACTTAGTAGGGTTTATATGAGCAAAAATTGGATTCAAATTGTTTTTATTATGTTATGCTACTCAATTTTTCCTAAATGTTTGGAAAGCAAATTTTATTGAATTTTTGCATTGTTAGGAACATTATGAGACAAATAGTACGTTAAACTTAAGGTGGCACACACAACTAAGAGGGGGGGTGAATCAGTTGTATCCAAAACCTTCAAAATATTAACCAACTTATAAACTTAATCTTATATTTGAATGATAAATATGAATGCAAGATCATAACACATTAATCAACACATGACACCAATATTGTTGATGTGGAAAACTAGTTAAGGGAAAAACTACAGTGGAGATCAACCCCACAAGATGAATGTACTCTGTTAAAAGTGTTATACCCTATTAAGAGTATTACAAAGGCATATGCACATGCAATCAAGCACACTCCCTGGATCTCACTATTCAAATACAACAAAGGATTCAACCCCAAGAAGGTTCACTACCTTACAACAGTCTCTGATTACAATTTCATAATGGACAACAGTCCATATCTCATGAACTAACTGAAAGGATCTCTGATTATGCCAATACAGTTTCAATGAAGCACATCAATTCTCTACCTTTATTGTAGATTCCACTCATACATCTTCTCATTCTATTCGCACATCCCTCCACCACTTTTTCATTCACAAATGAATACATCTTTTATACATTCATCAACTTTATTTCAACTAGGTGAGCCATGGACCTAATTAAAAAATATTAAATCATTACAACTCAATACACAATGTGATTGATTTAATTTTAGCTAAGACAAAGAAATGATTAATGAAAACATCCTCAAACACATTCCAGATCCATAAATCACACCATGATCCTTAGCAACATGATACGCAACCAATTCAGCCAAAAAAAGTTAAGAACAACAACATGTTACATAAAATTATCCAAATTTTGATCCAACAACACAAATAGGACATGATCTAGAAACATCAACAAGCAACATGAAATGCCACAACATCAACAAGAACAACTCTGTCTTAGAATTCATAATCATATATGCACTATTCATTAGGAACACTAATCAACAACCATCGTCATTCAAGAAAAATAACTTTTCAACATCCAAATCACAAACTAATCAAGTTGAGGGCACACATCCAAGTCCTAAACTCACCACCAGGTTAGAAACACAAAATATTGCATAACTAATCCACACTGATCCAATAACCGAAACATTGCCTTTTCCTAAAAAACCAAAATATCAGTCTGTGATAAATCCTTCACAGCTCACCCAAATCATCCTGTGATCCTCTATAAGTTTACATAGATAAACTAAATACATCAATGAAACCATTTGTAACTTTGCAACATCTGATCTTTGTGTTGGAGATTTGATTCTGAACAGTTGATTGATAGCATGTTTGTCATTGATGACAACATATAATACATAGTAGTACTTCTCTATGTACTTATCAATATGATGACATGAAGACAAGCATGGATAGATACAAGTTGTTGACATGTTTACTATGCTATGTTCATACACGTAGACCCAGATATGAAGTTTCAGTAAAGATATGTAATTCTGTTATTGATGGTTACAATTCTAGAGGAATAACGGTTCAAGGCCGACGTATGTAACATGTTGATTGAGTTGCACCTATCTTTATTATATGCATGTGTATATTCATGATTAGTTTTTTTTTTTTATATTGTTCTGGAGGCGCAAGACATGTTTCAAGAAGATTACAAAGTTATGATTAATTTGGAGAAGCCGACTTGTGAAGTGATGCGTCTACTCAGCATTGACTTGCGTGGTTGTAATTATGCTTGTGTGCTTAGTAGAGCCAACAAGGATGTTAAGAAGAGTTTTCCTACAGGTCCCATGATCTCATACTTGGTGTATGTAATTATAGAAGGTCATTTGTGATAAGAAGAGTTGCAAAACCCAGAGATTTACAAGCAGAGCAGAGTGTTGATGCAGCAGAGCTATATTTATCATATGTTGATAATATAGATGTTTATGTTGAAGCATTCAGAATATAGATTAGATTTTTATATTTCTTTACAAGAGGTTAAAGCATCGGTGCATAAAAGGAACTGATCAGACAAGCAGTGTCACAAACAATAGTTCATCTTGTTGATACAGTGTGTATCAAATAACCAGAAGGTTGTAGCATTCACCACTTGGATAGTGAGTCCTCCACCCCTAACAGGGTTATTGTAAAAGACTCCTAACAGGGTCTGACCCTTAACCAAGTCACTATACTAATTATAATGTACAACTCCTAACAGGGTTGGAAGATCTTTTAACAGGGATCACTATAAACAGTATAGTTCTTTGTGGGTACTAATTCCCACTGAGGTTTTTACCATTTGGTTTCCCCATAACCAAATTGATGTGTTGTGTAAAGTGTTATCTGTATGTGTATTTACTTTGTATCAACCTAGATTAATAAGTATAAGATAAATATTTAAAGTTGTAGATAACTGATTCACCTCCCCCTCTCAGTTATCTCTGAAGTATTCTAACAATTGGTATCAAAGCCAAGTGCCTTGGAGAGAAAGCCTAACAGCTTAAGGTAGATTAGATGGCATACTTCAGAAAAGAGAGCCCTAAGTTTGATGGAGAGAACTATCTGGATTGGAAGAACAAAATGATAACACATCTACAGTGCATTGGATTTGAGATCTTTGAAATTGCTACACAA
>MU224545.1:292728-312034 GCA_018584345.1 Thuja plicata
ATGAGATGTTTCCTATATGCTTAGATGTTTTAGATGAGTTAGAATGTATGCAAATGGATGAACATGTTTTGAATATATGTAAATGTATGAAATGCACATGTATGTGATGTTTATGAGTTTATGTGATACACATGTTGATGTAGATGCAAAGTTGTATGTATGTAGATGATTTATGTAAATGCACCTGTGAAATGGAAATATGTAAATGCAATGTGTAAATGATAATGCAAATGTAATATATATGGTACTAACATCTCATGCAGGGTGTACAAATGTGTGATAGATGCTAAGCAAGAGAACATGTGAAGAATCAAGAGTGAGGATCGAACACTTGTGCAGTCATGATGAAACCAGGACTCTGAAGAATAACTCCCCAATGTACAAATCCAGGAGAATGCAATGAAGTGAACATCAAATTTCTGCCACAATGCAAGTCTAGGATGAAAAATGCAATCCTATGCTAGATGCAATCCCTAAGACATGGTTTTGAGAACCATCGTATAATCATCATCATTAAGAATTTTTGGAACATTGGAGTCAATACAAACCTTACTGGTTCCAATGCGACCATAAGAATATGAATATGACTTTCATTGGATAAAATGTAGGAAACAAACATAAGTACCAGGGCACAAATTCCAAGATGACCTGAACATTGTTTCCAGTTGATTTTGCAAGACTACACCAGTATTGAGGCATTCAAAACCAAGATAACCATGAGTGCAATCGTGCATAAACAAACAGAGCAATAACAGTCAAGGAGATAGTACCAACCTCACCATGGCGTACAAATAAACAAGATCGAGGGATGTGAGGCTTTTCCACCTTAGTGTGGGAGCTCTTATCACATACACCATCTTTATTTGATGTTGCTGGATCATCAGGAATACACCAACAAGAAGTAGACAAAGAAACTATCAATGAAATCCATGAGAATAGACAACATACAAAGAAAGATTCAATCATAGCTCAGCCAGTTTCAAATTTTTTGAATGTGTATGTGTATAGGGGTGTTGAAAAATACCATTGTGCTTGTGAGTGCATTGTGTTTGATTGTAATCGATAAATGTTTACATTTGCGATATCCAATGTGTGTTGAAAAGCACAGATGTGTCTAAAGATAGTGTTGAAAAACACTGTTTATGGTGGTGTTGAAAAACACTGCAGAAATGACAAGATTACTGACTCAAGTGTAAACTAAAGATGTGATCAAATGGGGGACCCATGCCCCTAGTAGCGATGACTGACTTGATGTATGTTGTGAGGACAAACTAGATTTGGTTACCCCCAGGCATATGGCACTGAATGAATGTCAAGCTAGTAGGGTTTGCAAAGGAACCAGAGTGTCACGAAAGTGACCAAAAGCTATGTACAAACTAAACCAAAGAATCATCAAGACCGAGTATCGATAGATAGAACATTTGAGTATAACTTCAGCTAGAATGGATGCAAGTAATCTCAATAGTATAGCGACAGTAGGCAGACATAGTGAGAACCACCGATGACTAACGTGAGAGATATTCTCAAGGAGAGAGAACTTAGTATAGGCTAAGAGACAGTAGGCAGACACAGTGAGAACCACTGGTGACTATCACAAAGGAGACCCCAAAATGTGATAGGACAGTGCCCCCTAGACTAGGAGGGTTGTCGCTAGAGTATGACAAGTTTCAATCCATGTAAGTCAGTGTCTTGATGGGAACAAAAGCATGCAGAAAAGAAAATGCAAGTAGGAAAGCAAGAAAGAAGTAAAACGGGAAAGCAAATGCATAAAGCCAAGTGGTGTTGCGATAGATATAGAAATGTGGAACAAGAGGTGCCTATTTACCAGGTTCTCACCTTCTTGGCAGAAATTCTTTTTTTCTACCATGACACCTGTTTGTCAGGTTTCCATCAATGACACCTTTTTCTCTTTTTCTCTTTTTTTTGTATTTTTCAATTTTTATTTTTTTTTGTATTTTTGGAATATTTGATTTTTTTTTAGATACATCAAAGCACCTATCACTAGGTTTTCACTAAGATGATCATTTTTTCAGGACTTTTTCAAATTTTTAGAATTTTTTTAGAAATTTACTATATACATGAGCATACTGAAGATGTCTCAGCTGTAGAACTATTTTAGATGAAGAGCATTGATGGGCTCTTTGAGTTGTTCTCCCTCAGTAGTAGAAATTTGATAAGTGCCAGACCTGAACACTCTAGTGACAACATATGGACCAAGCCAATTTGGTTCAAATTTTCCTTTCTAGATCTGATGTTGTTTATTCTTAGGGCTCTCCCTCAGAACGAGGTCACCCACTTGGAAGTGCCTTGGGCAAACTTTCTTGTTATAGCTCTTGGACATCCTTTTCTGATATGCTCTAAGGTGATCAAATGGAACTTGGTGATGTTCATCAAGAAGTTCTAGCTCTTGTAGCTGAGATATTCTGTTATCATCATCAGTAATGAGGCCTTTCAAAGAGACTCATAGAGAAGGAATCTCAACCTCAATTGGTAGCATAGCATCTGCTCCATAAACCAAAGCATAGGGCATAGCCCCTGTTGGTGTTCTTATGCTTGTCCTATATGCCCAGAGAATTGGATTGATCTGGAGATGCCAATCTCATCCAAATTTGTGAACTGTGTGATGCAAGATTTTAACGATTGTCCTATTTGATGCTTCTGCCTATCCATTACCCTCAGGATAATAGATGGAAGACCAATGCTGAGTAATTTTAAACTTAGAGCGTAGCTCTGTCAAATTCTTGTTTTTGAATTTCCCTCCATTATCAGTGATTATTGTTGAGGGTACACCATACCTACAAATGATGTAGTTGAGAATGAACATAGCTACTGATTTTCCATTAGCAACGATGAGAGGCACTGCCTCCACCCACTTGGTAAAATATTTTGTAGCTGTAATGATGAACTTATGTCTATTTGAGGACGAGGGATAAATCTAACTGACCAAGTCAAAGGCCCATTGTTGAAATGGCCAGAAAGTAATGAAGGGAATAAGCTCCTTGGCTGGAGCATGAATTAGATTACCATGTAGTTGACACTATTTTCAAGACTTAGTAAACTGTGTAGCTTCTTTTTCCATATCTGGCCAATAGTAACCAGCTCTAATAAGTTTACGGGCCAGTGTCAGGTCATTAGAGTGAGACCCACAAATGCCTTCATGCCCCTCTACTAACACACGTTTGGAATAATTGGGTTCTAAAAACCTAAGGAGGGTACCGTCTAGACCGCGCTTATACAAGTCATTAGCTATGTTGACAAACCGTGAAGCACTGTGGATTAAGTGACATTTCTCATTTCAGGTGTAAGTGTCTGGAACAATCTGGTCACAAAGGTAGGAGTAAATATGATGGTAGCGAGATGAGTCATGTCCAATGATAGAACAGATCATTTGAGAATCAAGGGAACCATAGGCTAGGTAGTGTAACATCTCTACTAGGAATTCATGTCAGAAATCATTTTTTGGCATGTGTAACATGGAAGAAAGAGTAGCCATTGCATCCACCACTTTATTATCTACCTTTGGAACCTGTTGAAATGTAATGTGAATGAAATACTATATGAGGTCATCAACCAACCATTTATAAGGCACCAAATTGTCATCTTTTGTATGATAGATATCATTTACTTGATTGATGACTAACTATGAATCTCCAAGGACATTGAGCTCATCCACTCACCATTCAAGGGCGATCTTCATACCATTTATCAAGGCTCCATACTTAGTGATGTTATTTGTACAAGGAAACAACATCTTATATGCTTTTGGTAAAGAGTACCTTTGAGGTGTAATGAACAGTATCCCAGCACCTGACCCCTGTTGGGTAAATGAACCATCAAATAACATAGTCCAGGAGCAATGTGTGAGAAGTAATATGGACTCATCTGGAAATTCAATGTTCAATGGTTGATGATCTACCAGAGGTGCTTCCGCCAATTGATCTACAATTTCTTGGCCCCCCCTTGATGGATTTTCTTTCTACATACTCAATATCAAATTCACTGAGAAGCATGACCCATTTATCTAGTCTACCCGTGAGGGTATCTTTACTAAGAAAATACTTCAGAGGATCAATTTTAGCAACAAGGTGTCTAGTATGAGTCAACATGTAGTGCCGCAGTTTTTGTGAAGCAAATACCACTGCAAGGCAAGCTTTCTCTATAACAGAATAGTTTGTTTCATATGAGACTAGACTTCTACAAATGTAGTCGATATCCCTTTCTTTGTTGTTCTGATCTTCTTAAGCCAATAGGATGCCCATGGATGTATCTGTAGTAGAGATGTAAAGTATAAGTGGATTCCCATGAATATGAGGCATCAATATTGTCAGGTTCGTAAGATACTATTTGATTTGTGTGAACCCTTCATCACATTCCTTGTTCCATTGGTAAGTCACTCCCTTGTGTAAAGTCTTGGTGAATGGTTGGGACTTTTCTGCCAATTGTGAGATGAAGCACCAGATAGACTATAACTGACCTTGAAGTCCTCTCATTTTTCTAATATTCTTTGGTGGCGGCATTTCCATGATAGCTTGAACTTTTGCAGGATCCACCTCAATGCCTTTTGCAGAGATAATGTAACCAAATAGTTTTCCATACGTTATACCAAATGCACATTTCTTAGGATTGAGCCTCAAACTGAACTTTTCCATGTGATCTAGTATAGGACCTAGATCTGCAAGGTGTTTCTCTCGTTGCATGCTCTTAGCTAAAGTGTCATCAACATAATCTTCCATTTTTTTATGCATCATTTCATGAAATATAGTGGTGACAGCTCTCTGATATGTAGCACCAGCATTTTTGAGTCCAAAGGGCATGAAATTCCAACAGAAAGTGCCCCATGCACACTAAAATCAATTTTCTCTTGGTCCTCTCACGTGATCTTTATCTGGTTGTAGCCAGAGAAACCATCCATTAGTGAGTACATTTTGTATCTTGTTGTCATATCTACAATCATATCAATATTGGGCAATGGAAAGTCATCCTTAGGACATGACTTATTCAAATCTCTGAAGTCTGTGCATACTCAGATAGATTTTTCATATTTTAACACTGGAACAATGTTAGAGATCCATTTTGCATAGTCAATTGCTCTAATGAATACTACCTTTAGAAGTTTCTCAAATTTAGCTTTGACAAGTACAGCCACATGTAGATGCATTTTTTGCAGCTTTTTCTTAACAGGCTTGACGCCTGGTGCAATGGAAAAGTGGTGCATGATTATAATAGGGTCTAATCCTAGCATGTCTGAATATTTCCATGAAAATTTTATCTTTTTTCTCCAGAAGAAAGTAGTGAATTCTGCTCTTTCTGCCTCAGATAATTATTGTGCCAAATGAATGATCTAAGGTTCAGCTTCTGTACCCATGTTGATTGGTTGAGTTGGTTCAATAAGCACAGATGATCATTCCTAGAAATGACTTGGAAGTGTATCAAGTATCTCATCCTCAGGTGCCTCAAAGAGGTTTTCACCCTTGGATATGTCCTTTATTTTGACTTTTTTAGGCTCTGACACTACCACAATGTGGTTTTCACCATCAAAGTGCCTATTTTTTCTTCTTTTGATTTTGTGACTAAGATACTTGATATCAGCCTCAGTCATGTTGACACTTTCTTCACTAGTGGAGGACGTTACAGGTTTGACAGCATGGAGGTAATAGGCAAGAGTGTAATCATTCTGGAATGTTAGGACTTCATTAGATGGGGAGGGATAGTTCCAGTCTATAAAGCTTGGGATGGCAGAGTGAAAGAGAAGTGACGGGTTCAAGTGCATTCATGGTATAATCATCAAAAGTATGAATGAGCAAGTCAAGACCTAGAGAAATCTCATCCAAAGGTGTAGTTGAATTCCTTTGATTCCTAGCAACCATAGTAGATGACATGTTAACATCTATGGAGTCAGACTCATTTAACCTTACAATAGACCCCTCACCTACGTCGAGAAGGTTTTCATGCATGTGAATTGTATCTATATCTCTGTCAGAGGTGGCATATGACAAGTTGTCAAACTCATATTCATGGGATTTTGTTTCATCATTAGGCATCATATCAAGAACATGAGTGATATCAACCCTCTGTCCCCAGTTTGGGTGAGTTCTACCTAAAAATTTGGCTATGGTGAGATAAGCACCTTTTGACATAGGTTCTTCATCAATGCTTGCAGCATCATCTACTTCTTTTTTAGTGAGGAGTGGTTGGGGTTCCTATTCAAATTGCTCTTGGAAGTGTGGTGGTATATACAAATCACCCTTATGACCTGAATTGACAGTGTGCATTTCTTTCCATCGCTCATAGTTTAATGAAGAAAGTGGAGTGGTTTTATCAGAATCATTATCAGTCACTACTGTACTGACACATGGTATAAAGTCATCTGGCTCAGCAAAGAATGTTTTCAGATCTGGAGGAATGGGACAAGGGAAGTAGTCTTCCTCTAAGCTGTCGTCAAACTCTTCAGTTTTATATGTCTCTTCAGGTGTTAGTTGTTGATCTCTGTGAGGTAAAAATTGGTTTATCCCCAGCTGAAATGTGAGCTTCTTGAATCCTATACATGTAGAGTCACGTTTTTGGTGACCAATAGCCTCAAGTGGTGCAATCAATCCCTTATGGTTTTCACCTATAGGACCATTCCCTTTGTACCCAAAGTATTGCATAATAGTTAGACCTTTGCCATACTGTTCAGGATTTATGTCATAAGGTGGAGTGGTTTTTTCAGAAGTGTCCTCTCCTTTATAGATCCAGGCTTTGATAGCCCTCTTTTCAGCTTCTTCTTCTAATGGTACTGTGGCATGTACAAAGGTACCACCATATTTTTTTGGACGAGGAACTATAGAAGGTTTAGTTCTCTTAGAAGGTCTCCCAAAAGAACATGGAGACAAAGGCAGAGATGTAATAGATAGCACAGGTTCAATTTTATATCCTCCCATGTCAGTTTCCTTGAGTGTCAGACCCTTTTCCATTTCCTTTAGTTTATTATTGAAGAGCTCAATAGACTCTCTATTGGTGGGAACAAAGATATCAGCAGATTTTGTGAGTGTGTTGCAATCATAGTGTGTATTAGCGGGTATAGTCACTTCAGATCCTTGGAATGGGAATTTAATGCACTAATAGTATGTTGAAGGGATAGTCTGCATTTCATGGATCCATGACCTTCCCAACAGAATATTGTATGCTAAAGGAATATCAAGCACTTGACAAATGACATCTCTTTCAACAAGACCAACTCTGATTGGCAATACAAATAGCCCCTTATATTTTCATTCTTCTTCATCATAGGCCTTAATAGTAATCTTTTTGCAAGCATCTATGCAATCTTCATTGTAGCCTAACTTAGTAAGGAAGCTAGCAGAGAAAATTTTGAGCACAGCGCCATTATCTATGAGAACATGACAAATGCACTTTGGACCAATCATGACTTCAATGTGCAAGGGGTTATTATGTGGGTGATTCAAAGAATGGTCATCTTCCTCAGAGAAAGATAATTAATGGGAGGAGGTCAAGTGACCTACCATGGATTGAAACTGGTTGAGATCAAGATCTTTTGGGACATTTACCTCAGTGAGGACTTTGTCAAGGATCTCCCTGTGAGCAGGGGAGATTTTCAGGAGCTCAAAGATGGTGATCTGAGCATTAGTACGTTGTAATTGCTCTAGAATGTTGTAATTGGCAGAATTAGATGAGGAACCCAATTTTGGATTCTTATTGGCAGAGTCAACATTATTTTTGTCTACAAGTTGTGTCAGTGTAGACATAGAAGTCTCAGGGCCTTTGAGAATGATCTTAGCATGAGATTGAGTAATAGCATTTGCACTAACCTGAGACTATTCTTTTTTGGAGGACTGAGGCGTAGACCCTCACAAGATGAAAGGATTTTTGGGCTTGGGAGTATCTTCCCTTCCCTTGAGAATGACAACATTACAATATTCAGTATCAACAGGCTCAACCATATTAATGAAATTGTCATTATTGGTGTATGTATAGTTGACCTTGGCATCAGTATTTTTTTCTTTAGATGATTCACCTTTTCCATGAGGAGGAAATGGGTCTTTGAAAGCTTGGTGATATGAGTTCTTGTTGTGACCTCCTATAGCAATAACCTCACTATCGATGAGATCTTAGATTTTATGCCACAATTTAAGACAAGTAGCCATTTTATGACCTTTGTTTTGGTGAAAATCACAATAAGCAGATTCATTCCACCAAGAGGGTCTTGGTTGTGGATCATAAGGTCATGAATTATCTAGTGGAGTGAGTAAATGGTTGTCCAATAGATTCTTGTAAACTGCATCAAGAGGTTCTCCTAAAGGAGTGAACTCATGATTGGGTCTAGGAGCCCAAAGTTTTGATCTAGAAAATCGTGAGGTACTCAGTTTGGATTCTGTTGCAACCTATTCAGTGGCTTTGGTAGCTTACATTGTATTAGTGAGATTAAAATTAGCCTTTGAAGGCTTGGGAGTCACATTGTCTACAACTATATCATTCACAACATTCTGGTTCTTGTTGGGAAATTTGGGTTTATCTTTGCTTGAGGAGAAAGTCCCTTGTTTATTTTCATTGTGTAAGGTCAATTCTCCTTTCTTGATCATAAATGTCTCAATTCTCACAGCTTGCTTAATCATGTCATCAAAGGTTAGAGGACCTTGTAGCTATACTTGATACCCAAAGTTGGGAAGACAATTGTCTAGGAAGATGTCCAACTTTTTGGATTCAGGTATTTTGCAAGAATATCATGTATAAAGTTGTCTCCATTTTTGGAGAAATGCCAAGAAGGATTCCCCATGATTTTTTTTCAAGTTGCAAAGATCTTGGATGTGAAATGGATGTTGGATTTTGTGAGAATAGTGTTGTAGAAATACATTGGCAATTTTGTCAAAAAAAATTATGCCAGTAGGTAGTCTAGAGAACCACTCCATTGCCGACCCTCCCAAACTACGTGGGAAGAGATGCATGAGGTAGGTTGGGTCATTTATGAACTCCATAGAGAGAGCACCAAACTCTCTCAAATGATCTTGGGGATTAGAGGTACCCAATTATTCGTCGTACTTGGGAAGTTCAACTCCTTTGGGAAAAGGATGCATGCATAGACTCTTATCAAATGGGAATGGAAAAATGCTTTGCAGTGTGAATTGAGTAGTAGGTTTGTCTTTTTCCTTCATGATTTGAAGGATTTTCTCTTGCATGCCTTGCATTTGCTTTTGCAAGTGGGAGTTTTCAATTTCTTCCTCTTTCTCAACAAGTGTCTCTACCTTGTAATCGGAGGGGAGTTTGGCTCCTTGGTTGGCCAATTCGAGAAGGTATTTCTCCTTCTCTTCTTTCATTAGGACAGCCATCATTCTCATGAATTTTTTATTATTGTGAGCATCTAAGATATCCCTTTGGGTTATTTCTCTCTCTTCATCAGGAGGAGGGTCTTGAAAAGATAATTTACCCCTGGTTTTAGAGAGATCATCTCTGCTATGTTCACCTGATTGGTCATGATCTGCCATCTTGCTAGAATGCAAGTGTTCAAAGTGCAAAGACTCAGTATGAGAAGGTTGAATGTTTTCAAAATTGGATCCTCTTGGAACAAAGGGTTTTGAACCTGACTAAAATCCACTGGAAATGACCGTTTGATGTAAGGTCAAAGTACTCAAGAGGGAGATTGAGATGATTCCTCACTAGATGTAGCCGACAATGGTGTGGAAAGCACCGATTCATCTTGATTGATTGAAGGGAATGTTTTTCCACTTCGAGTTGTAATAGTCATAGACAAATATTGTACAAGGGATGTGAACTAGGACCAAACTTAAAACTGTCTCAAGGTAAATGCACAGAAAGTGCCAAAAGGTGAAGTAACCTTGGTACAAATCATCAAAAATGAGGCTAGAACAACTGAGAGATTACTATTGTGACACAAGCCATGATGACACAGATGAAATAGACCAAAAGATATGAGAAAAGACCAGTTTAAGAAAGAATCACGTAATTCTCAACCCAAGAAACCAAGTTGTAGACTATGTGAAGATAGAGGGAATATAAATAGACCTAGATTAGAGACCAGATTTAGCAGAGGTAGACTGGACAGATGAGAAATTGCTCATTTTTTTGACAAAAAAGCTTTAGACTCACGCGAAGAAGCAGTTTCTCGCACGAAGATTCTCCCAGTAGCGTGCGAAACTATGCAGTCCCGCATGAAAAATGATCACAGAGTGGTGAAAAAGTGACAGACTGGTGAACTGAATAATAGCAATATTGCAAAATGTCGCGCGATGATTGCCACTGTGTCACGCAAAATTTCTCAGATACTGATGCAAAGATGGCAGAATGTCGCATGAGACTTGGCATTTTTGACAAATGAAAATCTACAAAATCAAACAGTTAAGACCAGATTGTATTTCCTGAGACTAGATAATATTGTTTTCTGACAGAGAGTTTGAGTTACAAATCATTTTGGACATGTTCCAGTTTGACAGTTTGTGTGATTTGATAGTTTTTTGATTGTTTAAATGATACACCCATGCAAAACACATTAAGCAAAATGTTTGTAGTACCAGAACAGACACATCACAATCCTAGGATAGCCAAGGCAGTATCTGTTGAATCCCCACTTGAACCAAAGTTTAGCTACACCTACTATTAGCTAAAAACTTAGAAGCTTGGAGGCATGGGCTCCTCCTTACATGTGCACTCACTTCTCAAGCACACCAAGCTTTGAACCCCAAAGGAATTGCTTCCCAAAGGGCTGTTGTTTCTACTAAGAGCCGTAAAAGTGTGGGGCATCTTATTCGGTCTTTGACCTTCTGCACCAACAGATAGAGGGTTTTTGGATACTATAACAATAGTTTGTAGTAAGGACATTCATTCAAGTGGTTGTGATCATGTCATTTTCCCAATAAAGGGGGCTCTCCCAATCCTTTCAAAGCAAGGCTTTCACCTTAACGATGTCGGGATTTTAATGCACCACTATGGACTGGAGGAGATTTTGATTGCCATAAAAAATTCACACCTATCCACTATGAGATTAATCACAATGATATTTTTTATATACCAGTTCGGAAGGGCTTGGCTTTAACCTGTTACAGGTTGGGCATCCACTCTCACTGGCTCTACTAAAGCTCTTGGGAGGTAGCCACACTAGAAGAATCATATAAATTTCTATTACACCCAAGATCCATAAAGGTGAGGGGAGAGGATATGTTCATATAGTTCTTGGAATTACAATCTAGAAAATACTTCAATCACGCAAGACAATGATTCATTTTAAGCACCAACCGAAGTGTGTTCTAACTACTAAAAATAGACATGAGAGTTTTGTGAAAACACATATGTCTTCGAAAAGCGTCCTGCAGTAAATACGTCAATAGTTTGTAATTTCTTTCTTCATTTTAGCATCCTATAAACCACCATTAAGATGTTTTAGAGATAAAACTAGAAAAACATAGTCAACAGCAAACAGAAACCATTAGTCGTTAGAAATCAGCAAAAATAGAGATATCAAAAAACTCAAATTTAACGCTCACTGGAGTCAAATGTTGCGCAAAGAAGTGTTATGATTTGTGCAAAGAATCTCAGCTATGCACATAAATAAATGCATATACTTGCAAAATGTTGCGCGGTTATAAGAGAAATTTTGCGTGAACTTTCATCATGGAGCTGTACGGACGAAAACCAGAGTTGACCAAAAAGTGTAAAAAATGATGCCATAAAGTAAAATTTCAAGCCCCACGGTGGGTGCCAGAAAAGTATGTGGTAAAATGTGGCCTTGTTATTCAACCATACACTTCAACATAGTCCTTGTTCATCAGCCACATACAGAAGTGAATATGAGTTATTCATCTTGCATGCCTGTATGATTCGACCTATCGCCTTCTATCTAGATGGGGTTTTGAAATAGCTCTCAGAATGAGAGTCTCACAACCATAGACTGATCTAAGAATGAAGGATTTTTCTCCATGAATGCAATGCAAATGCAAGATTATTCTAAGAATTGAAAGATGCAAGATTAATCTAAGACATGATTTCAATGCAAATATTCTAAGAAATTGAAATTATTCTATTACAAATGAAAGCTTTTAACTAAAAATGAGATGATAAAATGTAGCAATAATTCAGTATTCTAACAATGCATATTTTCTCCAGGGGTTTTGGATGAGAAATGGGAGCTCTTTTATAGATTGAGAGCATGCTCAGAATAGAAAGTTTCCTTTTTGAAATAAAACAGATAGAAAAGCCAGTTCACAATAGAAAGCTTTATTTAAAATAAAACAATAAATTGTTTTCCCTTTGTTTTAACTATTTTCTTTCTTTGATTTTAACTGTTTTATTTTTGTTTTAACTGGTTTCTCTCTTTAAAGCACAGTTAATTCAAAACTTCTATTTCTGAATTGAAGAGAAGATTTTTGAGAGAATATTTAATTAAATAAATAAAGTATGACCTCATAAATAATTTTTTCTCAATTATCTGAATAATTAAATTCAATTATTGAAATGAGGATATTTATTTAATAATTAAATATTATTTAATTCCTTTTCATGTATTTTAGCTAAAAGGGGTGAATTTAATTTAATTAAAGTGCTAGGACTTTATAATTAAATTAATTCAATCATAGGGTTTGTTTAGCCAATAGATATTTAGGAATTAAATATAATGTATGATTAATGCAGATTTAGGGTTTTCTGCATTTGACACTTAGGTTGAGTAGAGTCAGTCAAAACTCAAAATTGCCTAATACAATAGGACTTTGATGATTCAGAAGAATGAAAAATGCAACAAAATTGGTTAGGGTTGCAAGATGCCAATTTTGGGGTGTCACAAGTTACACCTTCATTAGTAGCATAATAACACTTCTTATGATATTTCATCTTGAATTTATTAGGCCTTTACTTAGATTCTTTATCTCGACATCTTGAAGCAATATGACTAATCTTATTACATGAAAAATATTTCAAAGGTAGCTTTCCTTGATACTTACCAAATCCCTTTGGTAGTCTCTTTACAATTAGGGCTTCAAGCTCTTCAAACTTTCTTTCTTCTTCTTCAATTTCTTCTCATTCCTTAGCATATATAGATACGTACTTGGATGAACTTTCTCCATGGTCATATATTTTATTATCCTTAGAAAAATTAGCTTTAAATTCATATTCAAATTTAGGAAGACTATCTCCAAATTCTCTCATTTCAAAAGTAGATAACTTACCAATCAATGTGTCTCTTGTTAAAGTTGTCAGAGTTCTAATTTCTTCAATAGCAGAAAATTTATGATTGAAAGAAAGGGAAAAGATCTCAATATCTTAGAAACAATATCATTCTCATCCAATGTTCCACCATTGAATCTTATTGCACAAACTAGTTGGGTCACCTTCTGCAAAAAGGAAGTAATGTTCTCATCTTCACTCATCTTCAATGCTTCATATTTCCCTTTCAAAATTTGTAACTTGGCTTGTTTCACAAATGTATCTCCTTCATTAATGTCTCTAATTTTACCCATATCTCATTCAAAATCTCTAATTCCATAACATTAGTTTACTCAACATCTGACAAGACTCTCAACACGGCTTCTTTTTCTCTCTTATTATGTTCAAAATATTCTTATCGTCAGGAGTCATAGTAGCAAGATCAGCATGAGGGGTCTAAAACTTCTTAGTGACATACCAATATTCTTTTCCAAAGCACCTCAAGTATGTAATCATTTTTCTCTTCCATATAGCATATTTTGTACCTTCAAATCTTATACTATCCTTCTTAAAGGATACCATCACGATCTCTTCAATTGTCAAGCTTCAAAAAGAGGTCTTAGCTCTGATACCAATTGTCAAACTTGAGGAAGCACACACAACTGAGGGGGGGTGAATCATTTGTATCAAAAACCTTCAAACTATTAGCCAACTTATAAAGTTAATCTCATATCTAAATGATAAACATGAATGCAAGATCATAACATAGTAATCAACATGTAACACAAACATTTTCAGCGTGGAAACCCAGTTAAGGGGAAAACCATGGTGGGGATCAAACCCACGAGATGAATGTAATTTGTTAAAATCACTATACCCTGTTAGGAGTATTACAAAGGGGAATACACATACATTCAGGAACATTTCCTAGAGCTCACTTCTCAAATACAACAAAGGCTTCAAAACCAAGAAGGTAAACTACCTTGCAACAATATCTTATTATAATTTTGTAATGGACAACAGTCCATATCTTACAAATTGACTGAAATCATATTTGATTATGCCAATATAGTTATGATGAAGCACATCAATTCTCTACCTCAATTTCAGATTCCACTCATACCTTTTCTCATTCCATTCACACACCCTTCCACTACTTTTGTATTCACAAATGAATACATCTTTTATGCATTACATCAACTTTATTTTAACTAGGTTGGCTAGGGACCTAATTATGAAATATTAAATAATTACAACTAAAAACACAATGTATTCCATAAAATATTGGCTAAGACATAGAAATGATCAATAAAAACATCCTCGAACATGTTCCAGATCCATAAATCATGTCACGATCCTTCGCAACATGCTACGCTACCAAGTCAACCAAGAACAATTAAGAACAACAACACATCCAATAAAATTCTCCAAATTTGATCACATAACCCAATGCAATCCAACAACACAAGTAGGACATAATTTAAAAATATTATCAAGAAACATGAAATGCCACAACATCAACAGGAACAACTTTATCTCAGAATTCATAGGCATCTCTACACTGTTCATCAATAACACTAATTAGAAACCACTTTCATTAAAGAAAAATAACATTCTAGCATTCAAATAAAAAACTACTAAAGTTGAGGACACACAACCAAGTCCTGAACTCACCACCAGGTTAGAAACCAATAATATTGCATAATCGATCCACATCGATCCAATAACTGAAACACAATCTTTTCCTAAACAAGAAAAATATCAGTCTCTAATAAATCCTTCATAGCTCACTCAAATAATCATGTGATCCTCTATAAGTTGACATTGATCAACTATAGACATCAATTAAACCATTTGTACCTTCGCAGCATCTGATCTTTGATGTAGTAACTGTACTGAATAAATATCTTTAGTGAACATACAAGGAACATTGTCACCAACACTAGGAATATGTTGACATCAATAAAAAACATCAATGTCAACACATGTATGCACAATATCAACCAATATCCAACAATCTCCAGTAGGGTATTCTTGGATATTTTATTTCTGAATTTTAGTTTTTGAAGCTTTTTCATGGCTTTAATGGGAGTTTGGCCATTGGCATGATTTTGGGTCTAATTTGTGATTTTGTAGAATCAATAATTTTCCAATTTCAATTATGGATTATTTTGTGGAATGATAACATAAGTATATGGAATTTTTTCCCTGAGAGGATTGGTGGTTATTTCCTCAATTTTTTAACCATTTTAACCATGTGAGTGTTTTCCATGCTTATGACCTTGTTTGAATTATAAAACCTCTTTTATCTTGTTTTTTGGTTTCTTCTGATTCATTGGGTTTTGGTAGTGTGACCACACTCTTGGCATCATGAATCAAGCCTATATTATCGGGATCACGAGGTATCCTAGTCATAGGTGCATTCAATTGAGTGCTCCTCAATGCTTGAGTCAAACTTGTAACCACCCTAATTTGGTCTGCTCTGACCAGAGACCCTATTTTCCCTAAGTGTGATCATACCTCTAATTATGTCAAGATAATTCTTCAATTAATTGGCATAATTCATCTAAATCAAATTTAATCTCCTAAGTGATCTTATCACTAATTTACATTAATTGCCTGAGTCAATTAAATCAAATCAAATCAATTAAATAAAAAACAAACAAATACATGGCTAAGGTAATTAATTAAAAGGAATTAAATAAAATCATAATTATAACTCCTCACTTGCAAAAGGGAAAGTCAATTCCCCAACCAATGCGAGTTAAATCACTTGGATCACCTCACATGGATCATTAGAGATTCAATCTCCACCTCTCTTCACAAATCAATCCTAACCTCTCATTCCTCAAATTCTTCTATAAATGGAATGAATTTTGATCTCAATGGGCCCCTAATCTTACAAGTTGGAAAGCATCCTTATTTTGCCCCTAATTTTAGAATTCATTTGCAAACTTATGTTTCTCATATCCTTAGAGATTTCTTCATGCATTTTAGCTCAAACATTTAACATTGTTATAATCTTTCAATTGGAGCTCTAAAATGAGCTTTGATTAAGCATTTTAGCTTGCATTTTAGTTAAATATCCCATTCTAAGCATGATTTTGTCACTAATTTATGCATAATCCAAGGGAAATTATAGCATATTTCATACTCTTCTTAGATAGGGAGAAATATGTTGATTTTGGTGATATATATGTGATTTTCCTTTGATATTTCATGTTATTTCACTAATGCAATGACATCTTGAAGTGTTGTGTTGCAGCTAGTAGATCCAAAAAGTACACACACATTTCTGACACCCACCGTGGGGCAAATCCTCAGATTTTACCTCATCTTCTTATCATTTTTGGCTAATTTGGGTTCTTTTTTTTCAAGTTCAGAGTCGCCTTTAGTTAATCAAGGCTCACATTTAGGAAAGGGCCTCACATACGGGAAATCAGATCGCATCCCAGGTTTCTAAACTCACATCTGGTATATTCTATATTGCATCTGGTAAAATATCATATCTAGTAGATTCTGTATCGCATTTTATGCAAAGCATCGCATTCAGAACTATTAATTGCATACAGGAAATCTAGGCTCACATATAGGAAAAGTAGTTGCATCTGGTTAATTGATTTGAAAATTTGACTGTCTAACCACTAACCTTGTGACCATGTCTATTTATGTCCTTTAAATAGCCTAACTTTTGATTGCAGGTTGTTGTCAGAGCCTTTTTTTTCTCAAAGAGGTGGAAAGTAACTACTAACTTGTGGTTTGCAGGTTGTAGAATTGCTCAATTTAACTCTATTTGTTCAAATCTTTAAAACTAAGTACATTTTCCAACACTTAATAAATTGACCATAGGATTATGCTCTTTTCCTTTAAGGAAAATCAAAAACTCACAAGTCAATTTAAGATTTGATAGGAATTTGGAGAGTATTTGAACAAGGCAAACTCACATTGTTTAATTCTTTTGGGATAGTAATTGAACAACCTATTTCACTAAATCTTGTGGTAAATGAACAAGCACATTTTATAATTTTTGGGGGGATGGTAATTAAACAAAGAAAAGCACTAAATCTTGTGGTAAATTGAACAAAGAAAATTCATTGTCTAATTTTGGGAAAAGTAAATAAACAAGCAAATTACCTAATTTGGGGAAATTGAACAACACACATTTGTTTTCCAAATGATTTGTGCTTTCTTACAATAGGAACTTAAATTCAAACTTAAGCTTATTACTTAGTCTCACTAGAGGGTTTTCTCTTCTTTCCAAGTGGAAGAATCAAATACTCATCATGGGAGATTGAATTTTGAGAGATGTAGTTTGAGGAAATGAACATGTTTGGTGTGGTTGTGGGAGAAAATGGCATGGAATAGGAGAGTATGTTCTTCTTCTTTTGAAGAATTAGAAATCTAGACTTCTAAGCTCACTAATCCTTTTCATTGATTTGAAAAATATTAGAGGGCCTGTCGATTGAGAAAAAATTCTCCTGGGAAAACCCAAATGAGGACAGGTTTACGCCAACCCTTCCAACTCACTATAATCAATATGTTTCCTTGTAGGCCAAAACCTTGGAAGATGATTGCCAAAACCTTGGATGATAATCAATATGTTTCCTTGTAGGCCAAAAAATTGGGGGATGATTCCCATCTCACTATCAGGGCATTCTAACCCTCTAATGCTAGATTCATTCACTTCCACCAAACACAAAAAAACTTCTACTTGGACAATTTGAGATTCTATTTGACACTATTGGAAAACTTTGACAAAGTTGAGATCTAGCTTTCATGGTTAACACAAGACACAACAAGTATCTTGCTGATGAATTAGAAGTACCTCCTATATTACTACAATATCATCAAGGAGAGACATCTCATAATCCCCTATTCAATCAAGACTCACCCGTAATGGACTCTCCTCATTGAGGATGGAGTAGAGATTTTGATGAATACAACAATACACAAAACCAAAAATATCAAGACAGTAGTAGCGAAGAATAACAACACATCAACGGTCCTTTGTTTGACTCGGATAGTAATGAATATGTACCCAAGGAAGAGTACAACAAGCTTAGACAAAGTAGAAAATTCCAAAGGACATTGGAAAGAATCATTGGTGAATACAAGGAGAAGTACTTCCTACATCTAGCATCTCTTGGAATCAAACTCCCTAAAGATTATGATTTTGAGAGATTAAAGGAAAAATAGGTACCAACACCTATTTCTATTCTCACCAAACAATTGACCTTAATGTAATCCGAACTTGCGACACTCAAGCAAGAAAAGGTCAAACCAACAAAAAAATACTCTTTGGACCACATATGTCCATTTCCTTTTGATAAGAGTATCAACATGGTTCCATTTCCTCCCAACATGGCAAGACCCAAATATGACAAGTACATGGGAGAAACTGATCCACATGACCATGTGAGAGAGTTTTGTGCTCTAAGAATTGATTACATTCATGAACCTACCTATTTAATGAGGCTATTTCCAGGAAGTTTAGGTGAAAATTCTATGGAGTGGTTCTCCAAACTCACACCAAGTGTGAATTCTTTTGAGGAGTTAATTCAATGTTTTTTTCAACATTACTCCTATAATATACAACATAACATAACCATGATGGACCTATGTAACACAAAGAAACAAACCAGTGAATCCTTTACACACTTTTTACAAAGGTGGAGGAAAATCTTTGCTAGGTACTCAAGAGCAATACACAAATTAGAAAAGATGGAAATCTTTATTAACAACTTGGTACCCAAAATGAACTATGCATTGCAAATGAAAGATTCACCAAGCTTTTATAGGATGATCAAGAATGCCATCCGTGCTGAATATGTCATGGTTAAGAAAGGAGAAATCACACTCCAAAGTGATAACAAATCTACCAACTACAACAACAAGCCTAAATGGTGGAAATAAAACAAGAATTTTGTTAATGATGGAGTAGTAGACATATCCAATGCTAATCCTAAATTAGTGGTGTTCAATCTAATGAACAGCTTACAAGAAAAAAAAGAAGCTAAGGTAACAACCATAATACCTGTAGACGTCCAAAATCATCCTTATATTAATTTAATTAATATTCCCATAACATTATAGTTAATTTTAATTAATTATATTTGTTATATTATTCTATCTATTTAATTAAATTTATTTAATTAAATAT
>MU224545.1:318370-333384 GCA_018584345.1 Thuja plicata
TTTAGTGGTCCCGATCCTCATCATAATAAATCCCTCCATATAGAAGGTAAAATTCACTCCACAAGAGTCAAAAGAATCCTTATAGATGGTGGATCTAGCCTAAATTTGTGCACATTGAAAATGATTCATAACATTGGTCTTTCTGAGGACCTCATTGATAAAGATAAGAGAATTATAATAAAATCTTATGATGATAGAGAATGAGAAAGCAAGGGGATGATCACATTACCCTTACAGGTGGGCCTGGCCCTGATTGAAACTATTTTCCATGTATTAGATCTTGATTTACCTTATAACATCTTGCTAGGACATCCGTGGATACACGCTATCAAAGGTGTACCCTCTACCTATCATCAGTGTCTAAAATTCCCACATCATGGAAGAGAAATCACAATTCCTGGAGATCCTGATCCATTTCAATAATGCAAAAGATTGGAAGGCAAACAAGCTAATTACTGTCCGTTGAATGAATTTGGCTGACATTCCAATCAAGAACCCCCTGGTTCAGAAAAGACATTAGAAACATCAACTGAAGAACACAAAGGAAAAGAAAAGGTTATTGAGGACAAAGCTACTGAAGACAAACCTTCCTCATCTGAAGCAAAAACAACATTCACAGACCAAGGTATGGGAGAGTATAAATTTGAAAGTGCCTTATGTGTTGGGAAACTCCCCTTGTCTCCAAAGTCTTATGGGAGACCATCACCATTACCCCTTTCCAAGGATAAAACACTTGTGCATTGCAAGTCAACTATTTTTGAACATTGGGGGTTTTTATCAGATGAACACATGGAATATAGTGTCCTTGATTGGCTCTATAATGATGAAAAAGAACAACCTATAACTTTCCCCAAAGGAAAGTATCCTAGAGTTACTCCCATTGTTGAAAACATGGGATATCATGGTACCGGTCTTGGAGCCAATGAAACAGGAAAGAAGAGGATCATAATAGCTAATGGTTACCCTAAAGGACATGGCTAGACAGATTACTCTAACAGAAACCATGGACTAGACCTCAAATAACATTTACTCCATTCGGAGAACCTCTTGAGACAATTTGGAAACACTCTTGGATAATAAAGTCCTCACAATTTTGGCCGATTTAAAACCTTGGGAACCAAAAGTTAAACCAAGATGGTGGAATGACAACGCTTTTTGTATCTTTCATAAAATTAAAGTGGAAGGGCATACCACTAATGAAGACCATAAGACATTTAACAAATTTTTCCCTAACTACAAAAAAGGGGAAGCTTCTAAAGGAAGGAAACAAATTAAATTACACCTACTCCAATAACGACAATGTGATCAACATGTTGGACATTAAAAGTGAATCAATCAATGTGATCACTATTAAAGGTGCTAAAGATACATCCACACAATCAAACATGGTGAATCAAAGCCAAGCACAAGTCACAATCAAAGGAGCACAATCCTCATCCAAACAAGCGACATCCTCCAAATTACCTATTGTCACAATTCCCAAACCAGCAATAGCAAGACAAAAATAGTTACAATCCCATCTGCAAACTATAACTTGGTAGATCAACTACAAAAAACCTCAGCTCAAATTTTTATATTTGAGCTACTAAAGATCTCTTCAGTGCATAGGGATGTTCTTGAAAAATCCCTTCATTTTACAAATGTTCCAAAAGACATTGATGTAGACAAGTTCTAGGCAATGGTTAATCATATCTCAGCTCCACATTACCTATCTTTTTTGGAAGAAGATGACAAATTATTGACTCATCTGTATAACCAACTCCTACACATTGAATTCGTGATTCACAAATCCCATATCAAACATATATTGATAGATGGAGACGCAGGGTTGAACATATGCACTCTCAATCTAATAAAGAAGTTGGGACTTTCATAACAATCCATTGACTCAAGGAGTGAGATAACTATCAAAGCTTACGATGAAGAAGAAAGATCATCCAAGGGACTCATTGTTCTACCAAACATAATAGGACCAATTGAACTAAATGTGATTTGTCAAGTTCTTGATCTACCATTGGATTATAAAATTTTACTAGGGAGACCTTGGATACATGAAATGCAAGCGGTATGGTCCACTTACCACCAATGCATCAAATTCCCACATAATGGGGTGGAAGTAACAATTCCTGCAGATTCAAGCTATACTTGCAAAAATGTCAAAGCAAATAGTATGGTTCCTCATAATAAGGAAGTCCCAAAAGAATATGTACCTAAAAAATCTAAAACATGGTGATGAGAAGCTTTGGAAAGACACTAAAACTTGAAGAAACCAGTATGGGAGAATACAAGATAGACATGACCCCATCATTGACAGAACTTCCTGTATCTCTAAGATCTTATGGGAAACCCTCCTCATCTTTCACACCTACAACATCCAAAGAAAAAAATATTCATAAAGAAACTGGTATGGTTAGAGCATCTACTTCTCAAGAGGATGAAAAAGAAGATAAAGCAGTCTTGGCTTGGCTCTATAAAGGAGAATCAAAAGAAAATGAGTTAAAACATGTGGAGATATCCCCAAAAAAGTATGGTAAATGATATGATCTTCACAAAAAAATGGGATATAAAGGGAAGGGACCTATAGGGGATAAAGGAAAAGGACTTGTTGAACCTATAAACATGGAATTTAGGAACACCAAAGACAAAATAGGTTTAGGTTTCAATAAAAATTTTGAAAACCCTACTTCAAGATATGGTCCAATCTTTGATGAAGGAAGTGATGATGAAGAAGAAGAAACAACATTGGAACCATGGACTTATGAGATATTATTACATATCGGTACAGAGTATCTCGAATATCAAGGAGAAAGATATGTATCTAATTTTTTAGTACAACAAGAGCCTCATGTTCCTTTATAACCACAAACTCATATCCAAGAAGTAGAGGAAACAGTAGAAGACTCTCCAAAATTCCCACTAATAGAAAAAAAATCCTGAATAAATATCCCAACAACAAGATATACATCCTAACTAGGGGCAATTGGTCATAATTTCACATGTCCTAGATTTACCTCACTTTGATCTACAAGTGGCTAATAGGGTACATCATGTAACTATTGTTGAGTTTCTAAATAGATCTGATGATGAAATAATAGACTCACATGATTATAAATGGGATAACCTGTCTGATTCTACTATGGACATTGAGGTAGATGTGATTCACAAATTTGCATCTCTATTGGAGAGATGAGAAAGTTCTAACACTTCCCCTAACACTGTTGTTGTTCAAGAATCAGATGAGATACCACTACCTAGGATTTTTTATGGAGATATTGGTGCTTTACTAGGTCTAGAGGACATTCAAAGGATACAATCTATGATTTCTAATTTGAAGAGAGAAGAAGAAGAAAGCTCAACTGATGATTCACTAGAGTTAGGTCTGCATATTACTAACAACAACCCTATTAATGATGATTTGACTCTTGATGATCTAAACACTATAGAAGCTAACTTAACAGAACATGTATTATTAGTTAATAGTTTTAACACTGACGTGATGTTGTCCTTACCAAACTCTGAATCATTATCCTTAATAAAACCTTACTTAACTGATTGGACTAATTTTGATCCTACTCCTATCATTAACTTTCCCAATGACTACACTTTTTCTTGTTATCTAAATGCTTGTGAACCTTATCCTTCTTACAACAATGCAAGGAGCACGAACATGACAAAGGAGGATATCAAGTTTCTTATTCACAAATTGAAAAATAAAAAGAAGAAAAGAACTAATGGTGAAAACCACATTGTGGCAGTATCATATTCTAAAAAAGTAAAAATAAAAGATGTATCTAATGGTGAAAACCTCCCAGAGGTGCAAAAAGATGAGATTCTTGATATCCTCCATGAGTAGTTTCAAGAAAGATATTCAGTTTTGATAGAACTAACACAACCAGTTAACTTGGTAACAATAGAAGCTCCTCAATTTGTTCACCTAGCACATTCCTTATCAGAAGAAGAAGAAGAAAAGATACAATTCACTAGATTCCTTAAAGATAAGAAGATCAACTTTGCATGGTCTTACACTAATATGCCTAGACTTGATCCTGAATTAATAATGCATCATTATCTATAGCTCTTGGAATCAAACTTGTGAAAGAAAAACTAAGAAAGATGCATCCACATGTGGAATTACTAGTGAAATCAGAGCTAGAAAAATTATTGAGAGCTGGATTGATAAGAGTCATTGCTTACACAGGATGGATTTCTAATGTGGTACCAGTATCTAAAATAGATAAATCTATCAGGATATACACAGACTTTAGAGACCTAAACAAAACTTGTCCTAAAGATGATTTTCCACTACCAAACATTGATATGATTATAGATATCATAGTGGGAAATCAAATTTATTCTCTTATGGATGGATTCTTGGGCTATAACCAAATTAATATTGCTCCTAAAGACCAAGAAAAGATAGCATTTACATGCGTGTGGGGAATATTTTGCTAGAACGTCATTCCATTTAGACTAAAGAATGTTGGTGCTACATATCAAAGAGCTATGAAAACCATCTTCCATGATATGATACACAAAAACATGGAGGACTATGTGGATGATACATTAGCCAAGTCAAAAATCAAAACAACTCATATTGAAGACTTGAGAAAGATACTAAATTGTATGGAGCAATTTCAACTCAGGATTAACCCAAAGAAGTGTGCATTTGGAGTCCAATCAGGGAAGCTCTTAGGGTTTATTGTATCATCTAAATGAATTAAGGTGGATCTTGAAAAGGTAAAAGCTATTCTGGAAATGTCACCTCCTCGCAATATCAATCAAATATGGACGCTTCAAGGAAGACTCTAATCCATTAGGAGATTTATGTCACAACTAACTGATAGAGAACAACCTTTTACAAAACTTCTCCGTAAAGGTTTTACTTTCAAATGGGATGAGCATTGTGAAAACAACTTCAAAAAACTAAAATATTACTTGGCTAGTCCTATTCTTATGGCACCTATTCATGGAAAATAACTACTCCTCTATATCTCAGCTATGGCTACATCGCTTGGAGTATTTCTAGCATATGAGGATGAAAACAAAAAGGAAAGAGAAATCTATTATATTAGCAGGACCTTAGTGTCTTATGAACTCAATTACAGTATTATTGAAAAGTATTTCTTAGTGGTTGTCTTTGCATCCCATAAATTGAGACACTAAATGCTCTCACATACGGTAAAACTTATTGAAAAAATAGATCCTCTCAAATATCTCTTGAGTAAAATAGCATTAATAGGAAGACTAGCAAAATGGGTCTTAATTCTAAGTGAGTTTGATATTGAGTACGTGGACAGATGGGCTATCAAAGGACTAGTCCTCGCAAATCAACTAGTTGATTCACCACTACAAGATGATGCACCTTTGATAATTAAATTTACAGATGAAATGATCATGCACTTAACTGAATATCCATGGAAGATATATTTTGATGGTTCTTAGACACAACAAGGATCAAGATTAGGGGTTTTATTTATCACTCCTCAAGGCTACAAGATACCCAAGGCCTATAAATTAATGTTTCCATGCACAAATAACATATTAGAATATGAAGCATTAGTAAATGGACTCAAGCTAGCTATGGAGTATAAAATTGTAGAGTTACATGTGTATGGTGACTCTCAGCTCATTATCAACTAAGTAAATAGAGATTATCAGACTAAAAATGAGAAATTAATTCCTTACAAATACCTAGTTGAAGACTTGAAAAAGTACTTTGTCTTCATCACATTCTAGCAAATACCAAGAATGGAAAACAAAGTTGTAGATGCTATGGCTACACTAGCTTCCATATTACAAATAGAAGAACCTCAATTCTGCTATGACTTCTTGGTGGAAGAATTATCCTTTCTAGCTTTTGATACACCTGGATCCCAAGTAATTTGTGCTTTAAATGCCCAAGACCAATCCTGATATGCCAAAATAATTGCTTATCTTCCTGATCAAACCTTACCCAATGGTCTATCCAGAAATTAAAAATGAGCTTTAATTAGGACAACATTGCGTTATGTCCTCATCACTACTAACTTATATAGAAGAGGTCTTGACGGTATGTTTCTTAGGTGTTTAGAACAAGAAGAGTCTGACAGCGCATTAGCAGAGGTTCATGAAGGTGTATGTGGATTGCACTTGAATGGATTTTTGTTAGCTAAAAAACTATTAAGAGTTGGCTATTACTGGCCCACAATGGAAAAATATGATGTTCAGTTTTCCAAAACCTGTCACAAATGTCAAACACATGCAAACCTTATACATGCTCCAACTAGAGAACTCATACCTTTTATAACACATTGGCCATTTCAGCAATGGCCCTTTGATCTTGTTAGACAAATCTATCCAAATTCTTCAAGTGGACACAAGTACATCATTACGACCACTGAGTATTTCAATAAGTGGGTCGAGGTCATGCTGCTAATCAAAGCCATTTCCAAACAGGTTGATATGTTCATCTTGAACTACATTATTTGTAGGTATGGGATACCCTCTTCTATTGTAACAGATAATGGGGGTCATTTCAAAAACCAAGACATCGAGGACCTTTGTACACAGTTTCATATCACTCAACATTATTCTTCAATCTATTATCCTCAAGGTAATGGACAAGTTGAATCATCAAACAAAAACATTCTAAAAATCTTACATAGAACTGTGAGTAAGTCTGGAAGAGACTAGCATTTACAACTAAATCTAACACTATGGGCCTACATAACAAGTATTTGAACACCAACTAGAACCATGTCATTTTCTCTAGTCTATGGCATAGAAGAAGTGCTACCCATTGAAGTAGAAATTCTATCTTTGCGGGTATCTCTCCAAGGTCTTGTTATAGATGAACAATACCACATTGATAGAGTTCATTCACTAGAACTACTTGATGAGCGAAGGAAACAAGCATTCAATCATCTCAAAGTGTAACAAAAATGAATGTCAAAAGAGTACAATAAGAAGGCTAAACCATGACAATTTTAAGTGGGGGATCTCATTCTCAAAGAGAATCCTAAAAAATAGCTGAATAGAGAACAAAAAGGAAAGTTTGAACCCAACTGGCTGGGGCATTATTGCAACCTTTGAGACTAGAGCATATTAGTTAGCTACACTTGAGGGAGATTTTCTTCCTAATCCCATCAATAATCTACACTTGAAGCAGTTCTATGCTTGACATCTGGCTGATACAACCTGTGCAGTGAAAAAAATTTAGAAAATACCAAAAAAATTAGAAAATTGATGCTGAAGAAATCCAAAAATAGTGGAAAAAGTCCTAAAAAAAGGGTATCCTTGGTGAAAAAATGGAAAAAAGGCACCTTGGTACTAACAAAAAAAAAAAGAGAAAAAGAGAAAAAAGAACAAAAAATTTGAAAAAGAGAAAAGTGCTTTGGCAAAAACCTAGCAAACAGACATCTTGGTAGCAAAAATAAAGATTTGCCGAGTGGTGAAAAATTGGCAAATAGGCGTCACTCATACTATGTGCTCCATCTATCAATGCACTGTTGATACTAATCCCTCACGATCGCACCTGTGCTATTGGTTGACTCTGATTCCTTAAAAATGTCATATCCTTGCCTGAGATTTGTCTACATTTGCATCTTAGGAATAGTCATTCTGCACTGGGGGCATCTTTGCTAGCATGTTTAATTTGCGTCTGCTAGATTTTCCTAGGTTCCTGTCTAGGATGGTTTGCCTCTCAAAACAATATTTCTCAATACTTGAATCAAAACATCACTATCACAAACAAAAGTTTTTCTTCAACACCACATACCTATAACAAACATCATACTAGTGTTTATCAACACTTTAAACACACTTTAATAGACCTAGTATTTATCAACACTTTAATCAACCAGTGTTCCTAAACACTATATTGGATTGCAATTACTGACAAACTTAACCTCATATATTCAGACATTAAAACATATTTCTTAATTCCAAATTTTGATTAATGAATCTCTATTGCGCTTGACAAATAAATCAACAGTATTTCTCAATACTACTTAAACACATAGACTAGGCTTGGTTTGATTATGACTCTTTTATGTTCCCATGATGTTTCAAATTAGGGGCATGTAAGTTGTTATGAATTTTCTTTGATTGACTATTAATTGGTGATTCTTATATCTTTCAAGTTACTACATAGTTTCTATTCAAAGACAAAGAGTCGCAAGGACAGGGGGCATAACATTTTCTTGATTCTTTGCGTATGGTGATTATTTTAATGATCATATAACTTTCACCTAACTTGGATGTTTATGGTAAGATCTTCCAACTAAGTAGATAGTTGCATATATCTCGATCCTTGTTATGTGTAAACTACAGTGAGGTTGAACCAATTTCCTTGTCTGTTTCTAAATCATATTCTCAGTAAGGTGTACGACATATTATGTACCCAAGGATATGAATATTGAAGGTCATCATGGGTAACATATCTTACATTACACTTGAACAAAACCTAATTCTTAAAAGAAAAAGGATATAACTGACTTTTCATCCTGGATTCTATTCCTTGATGCTTAGGTTTATTTCTGACATTGCATCCAATACACATAGTATTCATACTTTCATGATACCTTGTGGGTTTTAGTGATAGTTGTACTATCTGATGATGTCCATTACAAAAACACCCAATGATGATAAAAATGCTACAAGGTATACAAATTAGTGACACTCCTAAGAGTCTGCATGTAGATGCATTTAGAGATTGCATGATTCATTTTTGAAAATGAGCATAAAGGACTTGAGCTCAATATGACTTCCTAGTTCATCTGAAATCCAAGTAAACTACATTATCTATATTACTGATATCAATGTCGTTGCATATCCACGACATATAATCTGCATTCATAAATGAGAATGAGAAAATACAAAATAAAGCATTCAAGCATTGCATTTACTTTTACATCCTAAGTGCATCCATACATATATTTGCATAAATAAAATCCCAAAAACATACATTTACATATTCATCTAGCATCATTAAAACACATTTATATATTAGTAATATATAAAAGAGAATAAATGATGTCATCACATAAATCTAATCTAAACTCATCAAGAGACCAAGTACATAATCACATGTGCGTCAATATAAATGTCTATCAAAGAAAAGAAAACCCATGAATATATCAATATCAGGAACAACTATCTCAGATATATCAACGATGGAACAGATCAAAAATGTGAAACATCTACAAAAGAGTATCAGAATATCAGTGTGAAATAGATATCAAGTATCAAGAGTTTGCAGTACAATGGATGATCACAATAGGATCAATATATACAACATGTCTCAAAATATCACAAGTACAAAATCAGGTTTGACTGCCACCCTCTCCCTGGTCTGGAGGAGGAGGTGGTGGTGTAGGATGAGCCAGTGGAGGCATCGCTCCCTTAGACTTTGTGCTACTCAAGAATAAGAAGGATCTCTCTGTCCCTCAAGAACTATAGCATAATATAGTCTAAAGTAGTACATAGCTCTCTGACCTTGATGTGTCACTGTGCAAGCCTATGTATCTCACTCTGCTCTCAAGCACTCAAGCTGATTATCTCTATCAGGAAGTAAAGCCTCTAATGTCATGACCCTATCCTTGAGCTACTCACAATCTTTCTGGAACTGAGATAAACTATCACCATCCTTGCCAGAACCTCTGCATGTATCTCTGGGTGGATCCTATCCACTAGGTACCTGCCCTGGTGTTCTTTGCTACTATCTCTGCTTCTCTCTAGTATGCAATGGACTTGGATCTCTCCATGGAGGCACAAACTTAAAACAATTCTATCTTCCCTCTCCACTGCCACTGGAACCAACTGTACCTCCACCCCTATCATCCCCACCATCGTCTCCATCATCTGGACCATGACCTCTATCTAGAGGAGGGTGCCTACCATCTCTCCCTCCATCTCTCCCTCCATCTCTCCAGTCTCTCTAGGATCTACCTCTGCCTCTGTCTGGTGTATCATCTACGGGATCATAATATAAAGGATCCTCTATGTGAGGAACTACCTTATCAAGAGCTGTGAATCTCATAAATGGATATTGTAACATATGGGATAAGTACCCATCAGTGCAACCTGCATTAATAACCTCTGGCATATAGTCCCATCCAACTTCAAACATCTAATTGATAGCCTACTAAGTGGTCTCATATACCAACCATGCTCCCAAAAGTGGATCCTCATCTCAGATCCGAGCATAGGTGGTCAAATCTTGTGATCGGCCATGTACATGGCCATACTGTCTCAAAAAATTTGTAACCAAGAATCTCTCTACAATATATCTCGTATGACCTATCAAGTACCTTCTCTGAAATAAGTATGGCATCTACCACCTATCTGAAGCCCACTCCTCACACTCCAAATATGGTCGCCTGATAACAATAGTCATATCATCAAACAACCTACACCAATACTCTACATTTCCCAGATGGGGCTGCTGAATCAATCTAGAATACATATAAATATAAGGCTTCTTATTTTCTCGCTGCATGTTTACTATCGGTCGTATCACAGGGATATAATCCTAGGCCCAAATCTACAAAACTAGAATCACTATAGTCATACTATGGGAGTATTGATATACTATCTCATGAAGATCTCAATATATATGAGCTAATATGCACCTACCCCAGCCAAATCTGCGAGATGATACTACCATCTTCTCTAGAATGTCTACCTAGCCGCACATAAAACTATGTTGTCCCCTATCAGGAATGAGGATGCCTCCAATCAATCTGGCTAGATATATAGTTAACTGATCCTAATGATAGCACATATGATCCCAGGTCAAATATTGACACACTATGGTCTGATCTCTGAAGAATCTCTAAGCCGATGCAATTGCTATAGCAGAACGAGATGCAAACTGTACCTCTCAACCCATCACTGGAATCCAATATGCCACACATCCTTAGGTGTGATTGTCATATCACTAATTGGGAGATGAAATTTTTTGTGCTTTGAATGCCATCTCTTGGCAAGTGCAGTCAACAACCCTCGATTTACCCTGATGTGGGGTAAATCTATGAGTGTAGCTAATCCTACCTGGGCTACAATTTGTAGCTCAGCATCTGTCAACAGTCGTGACAAAGCAAGGACCCAACCTAGATAGGGACCTTGCAAAGAAACTACCTCAAAGTCAATCTGTCAATAGAAAGCACATATAGGTTCAATTCAGTATTCTCACTAAGGAAACTATGCAAAAAAGCTATCAGATAAGTATTTTTGGTCTTCAGAAGGAGAAAAATAGTCAAAAACATAAAAACCCTAACTACTAAACCAGAAATGACTTTGTTTTTATAGGGTACAATCCTTTATATAGGATGCGATATGTGACTTCTAGGATGTGATGGGGCATACAGGAAACGATCATGTTTTAACAGGATCTGACGCGGGCCGCAAGGTGTGATCCTGTTTCCACAGGACGCAAAAACATTCACAACTTAACAAATTTTACTTTGCGAAACAAGAATTCCTAACAGGGTGCGATCCTAAATTTATGGAATGTGACACAGGATTTGTGGTAAAAATAGGATACGATGCAGGATTCACCAAATGTAATCCCATACACGAGGTGTGATACAAAATTCAAAGCTACATAACTATTACAAAAATGGACAAAATGAAAAATATAAAACATGGAAAGGTAGGTTTTGAGGTACTCACTGGCAGTGTGTAATCACTCAGGCACTAATATTGATGGGTGACCTTGAATCAATGTTTCTCCATGGGGACCACCATCTTCTCTACAGAGCTCTGAGTTTACTAAAGACAAAAGTGAAAATGAATGGGTAAAAGGTGAATTTTGGGATATATATTATCCTTTTTGAGCTATTTAGGAGCTCCATAACTCCTCCTAGACTATCAAAATTGAATTTTTTTCTTCTCTGATCTATCGAGAATGAAATCAAAAGTGCAGGCGATGTTTTTAACATCACAGTATAGATTTTGCGACAACTTCTGAAAAATGCAGAATTCTTATACATGTTTCAAAAATGATTGGCAGGCTTTACGCAATTAGTTTTACGGGTTCTCTATCATCAAATGGCACATTATTCATAAAAATATTGGTCATGTACATCATTTTATCAGACTTAGAACTCACATTTTTACATAGTTAACTTGGTAAAATTGTGTTTTCTCTTAAACACAACTTTGCTTCATCATTTCTTCTAATTGATTCTTTCTTGATCCAATCAATCTGGTCACGTGATATATCATTCTAAAGAGGGATTTTATTCTTTTTTCTTCAATTTAATTCCTGAGGGGGCATGATCACACTTAAATCATTCAAATTCTTTCTTAAAAAGTATTAAAATGACTTCATCATAAAGACTAGGGGCATGGTAGTTTCCCTTGACTAAGTCGAGACTGTTAGATAGAAGGCTTTAGTTCTCACAAGGTGGATATCTATGTCTAAATATTCTAAGATCTTTATTAAGCTCATGGAAGATTCATACTGACTTCCATTTGATCAATTTCAGAGTCAATATTATCGATTCTCATTCGATCAAGTTCAGAATTGATACCACAGAGCTCCTAGCAGCTTCGTGCTAACCTTCATTTGATCAAGTTCAGAGTCAGTATTGTTGATTCTCATCCAATCAAGTTCAGAATTGGTATCTTCAAGATCTTTTTTGACCTTTGTTAAATCAATTTAAAATTCAATACTATCATTCTTATTTCAAGCAAGTGCGAGACTGATCTCATCAGACATTTCATTCAATCAAATACGGAATTCTCAAACTTTCTGAAGTCAACATAAATCATTCTTTGAATCAATGCACTGCTCGCACAATAATTCAAAGAGGGGAAAATGTAACCACCCTAATTTGGTCTACTCTGACCAGAGACCCTATTTTCCCTAAGTGTGATCATACCCCTAATTATGTCAAGATAATTCTTCAATTAATTGGCATAATTCATCTAAATCAAATTTAATCTCCTAAGTGGTCTTATCACTAATTTACATTAATTTCCTTAATCAATTAAATCAAATCAAATCAAATAAATAAAAAACAAAAAAATACATGGCTAAGGTAATTAATTAAAAGGAATTAAATAAAATCCTAATTACAACTCCTCACTTGCAAAAGTGAAAGTCAATTCCCTAGCCAATGAAAGTTAAATCACTTGAATCACCTCACATGGATCACCAAAGATTCAATCTCCACCTCTCTTCACAAATCAATCCTAACCTCTCATTCCTCAAATTATTCTATAAATGGAATAAATTTTGAGCTCAATGGGCCCCTAATCATACAAGTTGGAAAGCATCCTTATGCTGCCCCTAATTTTAGAATTCATTTGTAAACTTATGTTGCTCATATTCTTAGAGATTTCTTCATGCATTTTAGCTCAAACATTTAGAATTGTTATAATCTTTCAATTGGAGCTCTAAAATTAACTTTGATTGAGGATTTTAACTTGCATTTTAGTTAAATCTTCCATTCTAAGCATGATGTTGTCACTGATTTATGCATAATCTGGGGGCAATTACAGCATATTTCATACTCTTCTTAGATAGGGAGTACTATGTCAATTTTGGTGATATATATGTGCTTTTCCTTTTATATTTCATGTTATTTCACTAATGTAATGACATATTGAAGTGTTGTATTGTAGCTAGCAGATCCAAAAAATACACACACAGGTAAAGCATGTCTTCTTGGCATGTGTCTTTAGCCATTATTTTGTTTTTTGTTGATCGGCCTTTTTGATGTGTTAATCACTTGATTTATGTATGCACGGTGTTGAGACTGCATCCTCAAGCATGGTTGGACATGCCTTATGGATGGGATCCCAAGGGACTTGTTCTCTTGGTTAAGGCCAGTGGAGCTTACCTTATCTCATTTTGGCTTGAGGATAGTGGAGCTTACCTTATCGCAGTCTTTGGTTGCTTGATCCTTTTAGTTTCACAAGATGATCTAGTTGATGTATGAGTAGAAAAGTGGAGTGGTTTTCTAAGGTAGGCTAGAGCACAAAGGGGTCACCAGGGTAACCTTAGGAGATTTTACAATTTTTAATTAATAACTAAATAAATAAATGGGGTCTCACTTAATTATAAGATTTAATAATGAGGATTGATAAGACTGTATGGTCGTCTGAGGATGCTGATTAACGGTATATATTAGCCACAATTTCTAAGGATGTTGACTGAAGGCACAATGTCTGGCCATCTACAGAAAATGATAGAAGACACTCATTAGCTTTTTTTATTGGGAACATTGATCGAAAGCTAGCATATAGCTTATTTGATTAGAGGGATTACTCAATTCTTTAGTGGTCACAACTTACCCTATAATTAAACTCCTACTTTTGAGTCTTTACATCATACCCATATTTAGCTCCAAATAGTGACCTTGGTGTACTTTAATTCTATTATCTTCATCTAATTGATTGTATTAAGATTAGTTTACTATCCTCTGACTTTTGTATTTGATAGGCATGTGTGTTAGTCACTCTCTTTGTGTGCACTTCATGTGTTTCATTCGGGTGATTAACATTACAAGCACATTAGGGTGGGCCTAAGAGTACCACATGGTCAAGTGGCATGACACATTATTTTTAGGGTGGTCCTAAGGGTACCACATACTTCTAGGGGCAAAGTATGTCTTAAATTTTGGGTAAAAGCACAATAATCTGTCACCTTTTAGGACAACTCATCAGCACAGCTGAATTTTAGTATTTCTAACTAAAAATTAATTTTGGCCAAACATATGGTCTAGCAAGATTCATTATAGTTAAGTTAGATAAGATTTTTAACTTTTCCAATTAGAAATGTCTATTAAATGCATGTTTTATACCACTTTGAGGCCAATTACCGTAGAAATAAAATTATTTCAGAAAAGTGACGTTTCAATAACTTTAAGAGTTTTTAATGATATTTTTTTTAAATTATAAAAATACCCTTTTGTAGAGATTAGAGTCAAGAATATCTCTTATAGATTTTATAGTGTTTTAATTATACATAGTCTATTATAATTAAAAAATATTGCAAGTAGGTATTTTAACAGTCAAGGAGATGT
>MU224545.1:343502-362276 GCA_018584345.1 Thuja plicata
ACTACCTCTTTGATTCTTGTGTTGTACTGTGTGATGTTTTCACCTTCTTTCATTCTGAGATCATCAAAATTTCCTCTAAGGCTTTCTGCCTTGGCTCTCAGAACATTTTTATCACCACCATGTACAATCTTCAATTTGTTCCACATCTGCTTTGTAGTTGTGCATGCTTTGACATCTTCAAATTCAACATCAGAGAGTGAGGAATAAAGCTCTATCATCATGCAGTTGTGCTCATGCTTCTCTCTCATTTTTTCAACTATGGGTGCTCCTGTGGGAAACACATATTCATTATATAAGTATTGAGTAACATCATTTCCAATACCTGATAAGTGGAGTCTTATCTTGCTTTTCCATGAAGGAAAGTTGTCTTTGTTCAACTTGGGAACATCTCATCTATTCATCTTGTGATCTTTAGCTTAGGTCTTGAAACCTTCCTTCTAAGAACACAAGCTTTGATACCAATTGTTAGTAATAATTGAGAGGGGGGGTGAATAAGTGGCCTCAAAAATTAATCTTTAAATCAACCCTTAAAACTTATTAACACTTTTAAGCCTCTAGTTATATTCAGTCCTACAAGATGAATGCCTTGAAATACTTATATCAAATTGCTACTTGTCGGAATGCTTTGTAAAACCTTCTTCTGTATGTTTACTGATAAGTAGTCTTTCTATTTACAGAAATAGAGTAAATAACTAGTATATATTGATCAATCCAGATTAACTTATGAAATGAAAAACAATAAAGTAATGACTCATAGACACATTAACACATGGATTTCTAACATGGAAACCTTTTTAAGGGCAAAACCACTAGGACTGGTACACCAAATTTTCACTCTTCTAAAGTGAGCTCAATTAAGAGCCAACCCTATTAAAGGTTACAAACACATTGTTAGGTGTGACCTTGTTAGAGGATTTAAATAGATAGTTTGTCACTTAGTATCTGGCATCTAATGCTACCATCCTTGATCAAACAGTCACTTGGCCTATCAATAGGTATTGGATATGTCAATAGGTATCGGGCATATCCAATGCTACTTTGCATGATCAAACTTTTTGATACTCCTTGGGATGTATCTCAATTACAAAAGACTTTTAAGTCCTGCTCGGTTAAGAGACTTGATGTTTCAATGGTTAAAATGAAACAGTAAATTGATTTGTTCACATATACAACTAGAATTGCAGATTTTCAGATCTATTGTAAGTGCATTACCTTTCTGATCAATATTATCAATTCAATACATTTTCTCCACACTTGTTTTCTCTGTGATGTTGTATCATTGTTTGTTGGTGTCTGTGAAATTTATCTCGTTCCTCAACTTTATTGATTAGGTCAGAATGAAGACTTTCTTCTCCTTCAGAATCTCTTTAGCATCTATTCTCTTATCACTCCCCTTATTCATAATGAATAATCTTGTCTCTTATATAGACATGATTCATTGTTTCTTGGCTTTCTTGATCCTTGCAAGATCCACAATTCTCGCCAATTAGATTTAAAGCAAAACTCCAGTTTTATCTCATAGAGATATTCTTGCCAATTGGAAAAAGAATCTTTAAATACTTTACTTATCTCCGGCTTTATCTTGTCGATTAAAACAATGATAAGTATCAGTTAAGTCTATTTTTAGCTCTTGACAGCTAAGCATTTTTTCATTTCTGAACTCTCTATTCTTTTGGTTAATACTTTAGTTAGTCCTCGGTGATAACTAAATGTTCCGTCGATGTGACTTCGATTGTCTTTAGGATCTTTGTCCTTGTCTTTTCTGTCGGGCAATACTATGACTTTCCTCATCGGGCAACACTGTGACTTTGCTCGTTGGTAATGTTGTGCATTTTCTCGTCGGGTAACACTGTGACTTTTCTCTTTTACTCAGTGCATCTGTGTGCACTCTGTCGATGTATACAGTCACTTTGTGAATAATTGTCTTATGTGTATTATTGATAGCATAGCCTTTGATTCATCGGTTCTTTGAAGTCTTTAGCAGTATATCCATGACCATATAGATTAGATCAAGTTGACAGCAATGACAATACAATACATTAACTGATTTAATGTCTTGCATTAACTTTCTTATGTCTCTTTGATCATCAACTTAACATCTTCAAACATTTAATTAGTTATAGTTCATCAGTCACTAACCTATTCATGATAGTTACTAACCTTTATACCTTAATCAAAATATTATGGAAATATTTACTCTTCTTCCATTGTAAGGTATCTACATAAATATTTGATCAACCTTATCCAAACTAACAGTGAATTGATCATGCGTCTAACTGTTATGCATTTACAGTTAACTACTCACCCAAACTATTTCAAATCAGACTATTTTCCTTTTGAGCTATTTTAATAAACCTTCCATAGGTCAGAGACAATGTATTACACTTGGTTTGATCAGTAAACATCATGTACAGGCCCTACCTAGCATTCAATTTATTAAACAAAATTATTTGTTTTCAAAACACTAAAATTTTATAGTTTCTGTCCTATAGGGAATCAAATTTCTCCCATGTGCCATCATCTATAAAATCCAAATCAGTTGCATTGTAAAGGCATGTGAAGATACTCTCAAATCAACAAACAATCAAAATTTTCCATTGGTTAAATCTTGAAAAAATAGTAAACCCTTGCAAACAAGTCGGTTATAGAGGGTTTAAAATAGTTTTTGGAAAATCCATTAAATCTTTCAGTATAATCCACGGACAATACTCAAACTTAATTTAAATGAAAGATAATACACCAAACCTGATTCCTTAATTAAATACAACTGTGAAACAATCCATTTTCATATAAGGAAATGCATGGAAACAGATAAACAACATGACTGTCACAAAGAATGGTTGAGAGCTTTCATTAAAAATAAACTTTATTACCTCCAAATATTGGAACTAATATAATACATTGATTTAGCATAGATTTGTCTTCTTCTTTGACCATTAAAAACCTTCACATCTGTTACATGCATCTATACACATGATTGTCCTATTATTCCTGCAGGAAATGTAATGGCAGCCAAAGGTGTCTCTCATTTTGTCTTTCCTTCACACCTCCAAACTGACCTTTATCCCCTAAAATTGACCACTACATGATATTTATAATTATTTAAACCTTTGAAACTAGATAAACAACTTCTCCAACCGATGGAAACAATTTGTAACTTTTTATTTGTTCTTTACAATATTTTTCTTGACAACTTTGTACTTTGGACTCCAAATGTAATAAAACTTTGCAAGGACATTCAAAATAATTCAATATGGACCAATCATGAAATTTTACATCCAATTGAACCTTTTGAAACACCTTTTGCATATTTTTACCATTTTTTACCTTCTTTGACCAGTTAGGACCTAACTTGGACTATTATGACAACTTGGACATTTCAATGCCACTAATTACAAAGTTCTGCCAAGCTTTACATATGGAATCAACATCACTTAAAATGAATCAAATACATTATGATTAAACCAAATACAATCCAATTCCTCAAATTTTGACTCTTGAGCTCCTGGTGTATATCCTTGTACCTAGGTGTTCCTGCACCAAATATCCTTCAATCTGAATCGTCCATTTGAAATCCTAAATTCTATAAAATGAATTTCATTCTTCATAATTTGGTTAACCACATTTCCTGAATCTTTGTGCTATCAAAAAAAGGAGTAAATTTTAAATCCCAACAATATAAAAAAGAGAAAACCAAGAGAGTTCATAGCGAGATTGAGTGCATTTAGTTATTATGGTATTATCTTTTATATTTAATTTCATGTTGTCTTTCTCTCTTAAAGGATTTAGTGAATTGTTCCATTGAGGAGAGTCATTTGTGGTTAGGTTTTTTAATCTTTTTACATGAAATTCTAATGACTCTTGGTCCCCCACGTACAATTGGTGGACCCAATGTGAAGAATCATTGATTTTACTTATTTTGGAGTTTATAAGTTCTATGTAGGACATAGATTCAGTTGACGCAATAAAAAATTATTCACCGCACATGACAAATTCTGAACTACAATCAAAAAATTTCATATGCATCTATTATTAAATATGATTTTTGTTTTTTCTCTTTGTATGCATGGTTGTGGGATAAATGATGCATTCAAAGATTAAATAATGCATAGGAACTATTCTAAGACATGTTAGAACTTTTTCTTGTAGAATCTCAATATTGCACTTATGCTTGACTCTTAGATTCCCAACTTCTGATTCACACAAGTAAAAGTCTAATTAAAAAGGATTTAATCCTTCTACTCTTTGAGCTCCATAGACTCAAGTGGGTGTACCCTCTACAAATTATTTATTTTCAGTAAATATGACAATGGATCTTGATTCTACATTGATTTGTTAATGGTATTTATTGCAATAATTGATAACAAATCTTGTCGATGCTAATCACTAGTCTTATGCAAAATCTTATAAAGAAAAGGATGCATTTAACAATCAAAAATACAAGTGTGATAAGGATTCTCATCCTTCTTCTCTTTGAGTTATTAAATTAGGAAGGCTAACCTAATAATTCACTCTTCAAGGAATCAACAAGATTACTTGTATTCTTCAAATACAAATGATAAACATTTATGCTCTTCAATAAAACTTAAAAGGTTGTTTAGATTTTATATTTGATGATGATAACTACTATTTCAATCTATACCAGTGCCTAATCTAGGGCAAAGAGTCAAATAAAATATACTTTCACAGAAACCTCTTAATGCAAACACAATTAGAAATCAGATGAAATGCCTTACAAATCATCTCTTCATTCCCATATCTATGTATCAAATTCCTATGTATATATTTAACCCTCTAAAACTACCCTTAAGAATTATTCTTCCCTTGAAAGAAACTTAACAAAAGCCTCGCAGTTACCTTATAACTAGTGTATTTAAAATGCCTTACAAATAAGATACACAAGAATTCAAATAAAGACACGTGAAGATATCATAGACATGAAACAAGAATTCCCACTGTATTTTATTAAAATATATCTGCTCAATACATCCAGAATGATAAAAAGCTTCAAAACTAGACAAAATTTAGAAATCGCCTTGTAGTTGTGAATTCACCGTCCTTTACAATATGTTACAACTTTCTATTTATAGGTTTTCACTAGCCATCTTGAAATCTTGAAAAAAGAAAGATGCAACAAGCTTTGGATGGCTAGGAGAAAAGACAAAACATAACTCATAAGAGACAAACAAATAAGAGAAGTGATAACTACTTTGTTACAAGATTTTTTCAAGGAATTTTGTCCTCTAACCGCTTGATCTTTGCAACTGCTTCAAATTTGTTCCAAGATTTCCATATAAAAAAAAATTTCTTGGTCTTCAGGTCTACACATCTTTTGCATATGCTTTTTCTTTCCCAAAATATTGGAGGAATTACCTTTTGTTGGATATCAGACAATATCCTTTTCTTCTTGAGTACCTGCATCAAACCTATCCTTCCATGAAGTGAACACCTTATCACTTGGCCAAGGGAAGTTGATGACTTCATCTTTTTGGCTTCTCAATTCATCCCAGATGGCCTTTATCTATTCAATTTCCTTTTTCCAAAACCCAAATTATAATGTGGCCTTTTCAATAGTTTCAACAGTTTGAACAAACAAAATTGTGTTCTCTAAAATAATAATGTTGTTAGTCCTGGTTCACAATTCTTTGCCCATCTCATTCATCCACCAGGATTCCCTTTTTGTCTTACCATTTTTCCTGAATAAATTAGGGAATATCTCATAACAGGTTTTTGAATACTCTTTTATTAAAGTCTCAGCCTTTTTAAGGATAATACTTCTCCTTATATCCAAATCAATTATACTCTTGAGGCACTTATGAGTTGTAGTCAACACAATGTCAATATTATCTTCCTTCTTAGATAAGGAATAAAAAGATTTCAATTCTTTCTTCCTTCCTCACCACCTTTGCATAATTTGATCCCATTTGTCTTTTTCCTCATTGAAAGAATTCAATATTCTCATGATCTTCTTACCATATAAGTAAATAGAGGTTGGGTCAGATCATCAGAAAAATGCATTACTGTGGCTCTTATCTTATCCTTGTATCTTTTTTGTACCCATGTTTGTGCCTCATGAAACTTTGTACTTTCTTCATCCCATCTTATCCTCGCCCCTTCTAGTCTAGTCCTTTCAACTACTAGTTTATCCTTTTCATAATTCAAATTTCCCTCTGTAGTAGAGCCAAATGACATAGGGGAAGGAGGGAGTTCGATGATTTGACTAGAGGAAGATGGCTGATTTGGGTCTTGTGTGATCATCCTCTGTGGAGATGTTTGGACTGACTATTGTCCTCCTAATTTTGCAATTGGTGTATCCTTCTTCAAGGACTTCATCCTTTCATCATTATAAGCCTTTAGGAATGTTTCCAGCTTGATTCTTAGGCTTTTAATTTCTTCATCTTGCCTCTGTGCCACCTTTCGACCAAATTTTGCAAATTCCAATGTTATTGTTGTTGCTTATACCCCTATAGTTTTTGCAACTCTTCTTACTAATAAGCTCCCTGAATGCTTAGCCTGAGTATCTCCATCAATTTTCTTAATTTCTCTCTTCTTTAGTGACCACATAACCAATGCAGCATGATCTTCACTATACTTGACTCCCTTGTGTGCTTGTTGAGCCTCTTCATTTGTGGCATGCATGGTTTTTGTTTCTTTTCTGATTGCATCAAATACTATAGCATCATCTATATCCCTCTCTGGAATGATAATGACTCCTTCCTTTCTATCTAATTCTCTTCCCTCTTGAGGGGTGATCTTCTCAAACTTGGACAATATTTCTTGTTTGACTTCATCCTCAATCTCAATCTTGTCTCTGTTAGGCTGGTTCTCTTGCCTTTTTTGAAACTTCTCTGTGAATTCATCAATATGAACTCTCCACAAGAACTGAAAAAATTCCCTAGCTTTCACAAATTTATCATCTAATAAAAACTCATCACTAGCTTGTTTTGTGATGGGATCCAGTTCCTTACCAACAAATTCAGCAACTTTCAAATCCATCTTTTTATGTTTGGGAGCCTCTGGCATCCCTTCTTGCATCTCCTGAGGTGTTACAAAAATTTTCCCTACATCTCCCATCTGTAGTAATTGTTTAGCAACTGCTTTCTCATCCATATGTAATGGATTTTGGGAAGGGGAGTAAAGACTTTCTTGTTGTTTTCCTTCCTCTTCTATCCTTTGCCTCTTAGGGGATGGAAATGAATGTGAATCCAATTTTATTGGTCTCTTTCCTCTTGAAGTGGAGGCTACCTCTGCTCTTGGAAACACTATGCTATATCCTTTCTTCTGTTGCATGACATACTTTCTTGGTGGAATACCTCTAGTAGGTATGGATTTGTTCAAAATTGCTTTAGCCCTCTCTGGCTCTGCTCTTATGACTATTTCTTTCTTCTGACTCAAAGCTTGCATGATATCTTCAAACATTGTCATAAATGAATCTATTTTCTTCTCCCAAGGCTGGAATTCCTTTAAAGGATCATACACTTTATTAAAATGATGCACAAAATCTAAGGTCTTCTTGAATACCAACCACTTTTCCTTCTTAATTTATTTCTCCTATAAATTGAACTCATTTCTGATAATATCCTCATGAAAATTGAATTGGTGATCCAACACCAAGCACTTGGTCCTCTATCTAAACATATCGCTTATGAACCCCTTAGGGTCATCACATCTTACCACTGAAGTTTTCAAATGATAAGGCTCAAAATTATTTTGCAGATGCTTCCATCCTCCCTTTGTTAAAATAAATTGGTGTACAATTGTGATAGTAGGAAAGATGGTCCCCTTTCCTCTTCTTGGCAATGCTTCCTCTTACATTCCACCAATCTGCTTGATTATCTCTACAATGCCCATTTTGAGAGGGACCTGATATGGAAGTATATTTGGAACACCTCTGAAACCATAAACTCTAAAAATTGTTGAAATAGGGTATAGAATGACATCACCCTAATTATGAACTATAGTAATTATTTTATCATATTGTCTTGGTCTTAGTAACTTCAACAAAGATGGATGGATCCTAGGATTATCAGAATATAACAAGGCCCTAAGCCTAGAAGCAAAACACCTATCAAAAGTGATGAAACTAGCATCTTTCCTATCCCATGACATCTCTATACTCCATAATTGGATAGGCATATCTTCATAATCCTTGACCTTCATCAAATCCATTTCCTTTTCAAAATAATCACTACCCTTAAATAGGAACATATGCATTAACATTGAATATCAACCAAAGGGTTTGTCTACCTTTTCATTCTTGATGCCTACTAAACCATGATGAATCAAATCAAAAACATATGAAGCAAAGTCAAAAACAATGGCCAGGTGAGGATGGAGAATTTGTACCATCATAAACATGTAATGAATTGGCATTTATTTTTCTTCATCATCACCAAAGATTTGACTTAGGTAACTATATACACCTTTGGCTTTTGGGGTAAAATAATCCAATTTGAGTGGTTCGGGTGTATTAGGTCCTACTACATTAAAATTCCCTACCTTGTTGAAAAATTCTTTCAAGGGCCCACCTTTGAGATAGTTCCTTTGGGCCTTATATATCTCCTTAAATTGATTAAAATCAATTTGGTCCATTTGAATCTTGAGATAATTTAATTGGAAAACTTCTCTTATTTCCTCAACTATGATATTTATTAATACCTATCTATTTTTGTCTCTTACCACCTTGGCTACACTATCATATGTTTCTGCTATCTGGATTAAAAAATCAATGTCCATCAAGACTCCAGGGACTACCAATTTACCCACATCAAACTACCATATGTTGTTGTTAGGTGCAAATCCATTTCTTTGGTTGAAAGCCACTTTAAATAGTCCTAAACCAAGCATACTAATATTCACATCCCTAACCCATCTACCCCTATCATATAAACCCTCCCCAATTTTTAAACGAGGGTATTTTGGAACCATTTCTTTGAGTTTGGTGGTATCATTTGTTGATCTAACTAGTTGTTGCAGAAGATCATCACAAACATTTCTTTCCTAGTACTCTATTTTCCCAGTGGCCTCTCTTCTACGTGTCATTTCTAACTTTGGTTTTTAATTCAGAAAGCTTTAACTTTACACAATTCCTACTCACTTTATAATATCAAAACCCTACTGAAAAACAAGTTCAATGTTTCAGAATGCTACACAAGTTGAAAATTGGATAGAAATCACTACAATTTGGCTCTTCTTCAATCACTTTGGTAATTATGGCATTCAAAAACTTGAGTGAACAATCATATAGAAAATCCCATCACTTTCTAGCATTTAATTTTAGCTGAGATGGCCACACGTTCCACCATTACTTCCGCCTTATTTGAACTTTCACAGCCCAATGGTTCAGAAACTTTATTTCACCGGTTTAAAACATAACCATTGATCTTAACAATTTCTTCTCAAATCATATGGCCAGCATTAGCTAACAACAACTTACATCAGTTTGGACACGTGTCAACAAGGCGCAATGCCTTGATTACTAGATCTTGATCACTTTTTTCCTGAGGATTTATGCCTACCGTTAGATGTTTTTAGATTTGATAGTGCTTTACTTTCCTTTACCTCTAGCAAGGTCCCATCACTTATCCATGTGTCATCATAGTGTGATCCCTTGAAGGCTAAATCACAATAATTTTTATCTCAAGGCTTTATGCCCATCGTCTGATCAAATAAAACTTGACTTCACATTAACTCTACCCTTCTCTTAGTGACTGCAGGTCCCACTAACTCACTAGGACACGTGGCACCTAGGTGTGATTCCTCAAAGACTAAACATCTCTCATCTCTGCTTCAAGGATTTGCACCAGCCACATGATTAAATTTAACATGACAACAGATTAACTTCACTTAAACACTGACTTGGTTCCACTAACCTACCAAATGTCATCACGACGCGATCCCTTGAATAATAAATATCTTCATCTTCATGATTAAGGTTCTATGTTGACCATAGATCTTCTTCAAACTTAACACCTTTCAAATACCCTTTGAATACCCAGGGCCATGACATCACCACTTGCCATATGTCACTTAGGTGTGATGCCTTAATCACTAAATACCTTCATCTTTGTGATTAAGGAAATGTGCTAGCCATTGGATGAAATTTGATCTGACTGTTCTTGAACTTATCTGGAACCCCAACCACTTTACACGTGGCAGTCAGGCACAATTCCTTGAAGCATAAAGATCTACATCTCTGCATTATAGGGAATACACCTGTTGTTGATCTGATCAGACCTAAAGTATTTTTAACATACTTTCTTTACACAGAGCCAAACCCACTTGGGATACGCGGTGCGAAGGCGCAATGCCTTAAAGGGTAGATCAACAACATCTTTGTTATGAGGGTTAATGAAAACCACATGATCATCAGCCACTTGACCATGCGTTACTTTCTTTTAAACATGCCCTCAGATTTGACAGCATCCACGCGTCACCACAGTGCGATACCTTAAAGGATATGATCACTGCATCTCTTGATCAAGGAATGCATTGACTGTTGGATCAAATAACACTTATCTACATTTTACCTTAAGGCTTAAACATATGTTGGACCCACCATTCACCATGTGGCATTCAGGGGAATTTCCTTAATGAATAAAGATATACATCTCGTGCTTTAAGGGATAGCACCAACTGTTAGATTAAGACAACCATCATGTCGAGTGTAAAAGGTAATAAGGCTCATAGGAAATTTAGGACATGGTAAAATTAAAAAAGTAACCCACCCGACTTGGTAGATATGAAACCTAACATTTTAAGTGATAAAGTGGACCCGTTCAGACATAAAAATAGAACACATGCACTAATACTACTTAAGTGAACCATAAATTAACTCAAAAATAGAACAAGCTTTGAGGGTTTAAGGGTTTATTATTGAAAATATTTTAACAAGGCTTAGGGTTTTACCACCAAGACTGAAAAACAAATATGTGAGGATTTATGAAATATAAAACCTTCTCAAAACTCAAGTCCTCTTTTATTGCAGATATTTTACAATAATTGTAGGCACATTTGACACTGACAGAAATCAAGACATGTGGAATTTTGGAAACATAACCCAAAAATTTTAATGGGACTCATAAAATCAAATATAGTTCCAACAAGTCACATACACAAGATTGTGCATCACTTTTACTAACCAAGTGCATCATATGACTAGTAATAAATTAGGTATAAGCCTCAATATTTTGGGCTTTTTCTACATTTGTGTGTCAATCTCTAGTTTTTAGTCAATTTTCAGTTCCTAGATTAGTGGTATTTTGGGTCACTATTCTTTGTGTTTAGCATTGTGGCATGGTCTTGGTGGAAAAAATAGAAAGTAAATATTCCTTTAAGCCTGCATGTTTTCCCAACACACTTTGATTTCTTAAGGTTAATAAATATTTGTGTTTGAACTATCTGGTACACTTTGCACTTCATAAGGGTGCACCTACCATTGAATCCAAAGGTGGCAACAACACCCAAATTTTATATTTTTAGAATAATGGTCATTCTTTGGTGGTAAAAGAGGTACTCACCCTAAGGAATTATTCTAAGTGGCACTTTTATTCGGTCAGTTATATAAATTATCTTGACATTAAAATATTCCTTCAGTTACTCTAGTACCTACATTCATTGTGAGGCACATCAAAACCCTTCTCATTACTAGAGAAGGGTTGGGGTTGTTTCCCAAATATACGTTGGAGCCCCGAAGATTCCCTCACTAAGAACTAATTATTATAGTAGCCCAAAATGAGGAGTGTGCATCATACCCAAAAGATCCCCATCCATGTACCCTTCTTAGTGAGATAGGAGATTCCCCAATCCAAATATTTTCAAAAATTAGGGGTAAGAGGTCAAGTGTGCCGGTGCCATCTAAGGGGGAGCGAGTGCCACTTGATTCTCTATTTGTTTGTTGTACTCAAGGTATTTTTTCATCAGGGCTTCAACAAGTATATTCCTTTCCAACCTAGGTTGTGCGTGTCTTTCAAGTGTTTGATTGTTGTTGATACCAGTTAAATTAATTGGGCCAATCTAGGCCCCAAGTCACTTACCCTAGTTTTCCAATGGTCAAAAACTATATTGATTGATGTGCCTTCATTGTGCATATGATGAAAATTAAACAATGACCCAAAAAAATTGCACAAATAATTCATAGACAATTCAACATAAATGTTCAATCATGTGATTCATTTGATACATAATCCGCGTATAATTCAGTTTAAAAATTGGAATTTCTTATTTCTAAGCCACATTTTCCTAAGAATAAAAATTCTTACCAATCGAATGACCCAATTTTCTACGACTATTTGACACATGCATGAGTATTTTGACTAGAAATTTGATTTTTTGAGAGCATATGTTTCACTTGACCATTTAATGCATAGGCTTTCTATAATGTTGCATCTTCCTGATTTAATGTCGCAATTGCCTACTTAAACACCACATCTTATAATTAAAATGTTACATGCACTTGACAAAAACCTAGCTCCAAATTAAACATTCAAACTAAAAATTAAGGTCCATACACATATTTTTGAGATTTTCTTGACCATATTCATTGTAATTAGCATACTGAAATCTATACATTTCCTTTAGGTCTTGCATCTTAGGTTCAAAAAATCATACATTATTCTAAACTTAGGTCAAATATTGCATCACCATCAATTAGCTTTTCATTACCTTTAATTTTGCATCAATTGATCATATTAGGTTTCTCTTTCTTGCATTTTATCAAAATTTTAAAAAAAATAAAAAAACATAGGTTGTGCATTCTCTAGGTTTGAATATTTCACCTTTAGGGTTACCTTTTGGAGATAAGATAATATTCATTTTTAGATCTTTCCATAGTGGTTAGAATATTTTTTACCTCTTCCATCAAATTGTCCTTTTGTCAAAATTGTCATCAATCAAATCCTAGTCCAAAAATCTAGCAAAGGGTGAGATTATGTCATTTCTATCATTAATTTGAGGTCAAAGATTTTCTCTAAATTATTTAGGTTATTTTCTACAGTCAAACTCTCAAATTTTCAAAAATTCCCTAAGAATTCATCTCTTCTTTCCTAGTTGTCACTACAACATATTTAGTCCCGATCATTTTTATCCTTGCATCTTCCTTAGTCAAAATTTCAAAAAAGTCAAAAAATTCAATCAAAAATATAGATTCATTCCTTAGACATCATTATAGTCAATTTATCCTTGCATTTCCCCTAGACATTTTCCAAAATTTCAAAAAATCCAAAAATATAGTTTAATTTCCTAGATGTCATTATAGTCATATCATTCTTGCGTTGTCGTTAGTAACTTTTCCCAAAAGTCCAAAAACATAGTTTCCTTTCATAGGCATCATTATAGTCCAATCATTCATATTAATACCAATCATTTGATCATTGTCCTTCAAATCATTTGCCAAAAATTTGAAACTAACCAAAAACATAGTTTCCTTTTTATTAGACATCATTAGAGTCCAAACATTCGTATTAGTCCAATTATTTGATCATTTTCCTTCAAGTCAAATTTTCCAAAAAAAACCAAAATCTAAAAATATAGTTTCATTTCATAAACAATTCATTCATGTTAGTCCCGATCATTGTCTTTAAAATTGTTTTTGAAAACTTTGAAAAATTCCCAAAACATCATTTCATTTTATAGTCATATCATTCTTGCATTGTCCTTAGTAATATGTCCCAAAAGATAAAAACAACCAAAAATATAGTTTCCTTTTGTACACATCGTTGTAGTCCAATCATTCTCAATAGTCTCAACTCACTTGATTGTTGCCTTTCAATAAATTAGAGTCAATCTTGCATCTTCATATGCCAATTACACGATATCAAAAGGAAAAAAAATTGAATTGACAATACACACAACCCAAACTTCAATACAAGAACTAAGGATTTTAATGCACCTATGATCTCACAACATCCACCTAGAGTTTGGAGTCGCTTACCTCCTAATAATGAATTTTGAATAGAAAATGTTCAAGCTAATTGCACTCAAGAGGAGATTAAAAAAACATCACAAGACCCTAGGATCCTAGCTATCATGACCACATCATTATCAACAAATCCTAATAGGTACTTTTACTTACTTTCCCAAAATGGGGCCAAACTACCATCTAGATTTGACATATCCACCATTGTGGAGAATGGAATACAAACTCAAATGCATTTGAATAAGGTTTCCCAAAATTCATCATCATCCCAAGTTTCCTCAAGCATGCCATCAAGTAGTGCATCACATAATTCTACCCATGTCACAAATTCCACTATAACTTATAGGACACAATATAACAACCCAATGTTTTCTACCAACCCCATGATTAAAAATATCAATCAAAGTTCCAATGTGTCTTTGACCACATCACAAACAAACACAAATGTGACTCCTCAATACACAATGGAAAGTACTACCACTACTACCATAGTGCCAAATTAGACAAGTACGGCCATTCCCTTGGGATTGACTAGTTCAAACACTCAAATCAATACAACTTCCCAAGGTATAGCATTAAATCAAAATTCTAGCAATCGCAACGTTGTCTCGCAAGAAGTACCCTCTAATCAAAATCCTATGGCTCTGCATGTTACATCTCATGGTGATCCTCCCAATCAATATTTGAACAATCAAAATCTTGGTTATCAAGGGGTATCATCAAATTCCAATCCTAGTGGACAAAATTTCAGAACCATATCAAGTCAAACCAATCCATTTGCATCAATAAACCTGACATTTGCGTACATTGTGCTAACCAATTTTTCAACACATTTACCATCCTATGCATCCATGTCCAATATAAACCCTACATATTAATCAACATACATGCATATCCATGAACCTATAGAGAAAACTAGGAATCCTTTTTGTGGATCCTAATCTTGGATTCACTATACATGTCCTACCCACGCCTATAGAGATATTCGCACAAGTGTAGAACCTTTAATAGAAGATGACTACTCTCCAAATTGGTGCCTCAAAGAAGGTGTACTCACTCAAATATCTATGCCCATATCATTTTGACAAATGATTATACATGTCTTTCCATCCTAATTTTGAAACTCCTAAATTTGACAAATATAAGGAGAAAGGCAATCCAAGAGATCATATTTGAGAATTATTTACAGCATGTATAGAGGCCGCTCACCATGACACATACTTAATGTGTCTCTCCCTAGAAAGTCTAAGTGGTCCAGCCATGGAATGATTTTCAAGACTACCCCAAGGCATAAGTTCATGGAATGAGCTAGCATAAAATTTCATCTCTAATTACTCGCATAACATAGTCAAGGAGCACCAAACCTTGTTAGTATATTTTTGTTAAGAATTTATTACTACCTTTCTTGTAGCTTGTCTAGAGCGTATGGCTTCAACCCACTTAGTAATATATTGCAACTAGAATCCATTTGTGTTGTCCACTGGAAGTATCAACAATTTCACCAATGAAATGTATCCCCACATTTGGAAGGGCTCTTCAATTGACAAAGTTCTAAGGGGTATTGCACCATCATATTTTAATTTCCCTGAGAACTTTTGAGAAGCTTCACATTTTCTAACATATGTATAACTATCCTTAAAAATATATGGCCAATAATAACCAGCTTGTAGTATCTTATGGGAAGTATTTCTTGCTGAGAAATGACCACCACATACTCCATCATGTAACTCCTTCAATATTGAATTTTCTTGGCACATATCTAAACAGAATAAAAGGATACCTTCTCTATTCTTCCAATATAAGTGACCTTATATCAAAACATACCTAGATGCTTGTAACTTTATTGTCCTCTTTTGATTATCATTTAAACCTTCTTGGAATTTCATGAGCTTAAGGAAATATACTATATCAGTATACCAAGGACATTTTTCAATACTTACTACTAATTTTTTAGTGCTCACCTAATTTATTTAAACTGCCTCAAGATTTAATTCAGCCATAAGTTTAGCAATACCTTGTCCTCTGACCAAATTTTTTATTTGGATCTCCATGTCAAACTCCTGGATTTGATTCACCCATCTGCATCTCCTGCTTGTAACCTCTGACTTCTTAAATATATCTTTGATTGCTGCATTTGGCACATATGCTATCACTTTCGCTCCCACCAATTATGGCCTAAAATATTTCACTACTTTGACTAGGGCATAATCTTGCTTCTCATTTATGTCATAATTCAATTCTGTTACTTGAAGAGTTTTACTAAAAAATGCTAGTGGTTACTCCCCCTCATCATTATTTTGTAACATAATTGCAGCAATAGTATGATATGATGCAAAAGAAAATAACTGAAAAAGGTTTTGAAAAATCAGGTGTCTTAAGGACTGGAGCTTCCTTGATTGCTTTCTTAATATTTGCAAATGCCTCTAGGGCTTCATTCCCCCATTTAATTTATGCACCTTTCTTAAGAATCTTAGAAAAAGGCTTAATGATCTCTGAAAAGTGTGGGACAAACCCTCTTACAAAATTTATTTATCCAAAAAAAGATTGGATTCCTTTAACATTCTTGGGGATCTAGATTTTATCTATGACTACAATCCATTCAGGGTTTATTCTTACACCATCCTTTGATACAATGTGCCAAAGTAACTTCCCTTCAGTTATTCCAAAATGACATTTTGTTGGATTTAGAGATATCCCATATTCCAAATCTCTTTTAAAAATTTTCTCTAAATGATTACAATGCTCTTCTACCCTTTTTGAATATGCAGTCAGATCATCTTGATATACTGCCATGATGAGATCAATCAGACCATCAAAAGCCACATCCATTTCTCTTTGGAAAGTTTCTCTTGCATTAGTTAACCCAAAGGGAATCCTTGAATAAACATACACTGGTACATTTGAGACCTCTTTTTGACAGCTATGCATCGCAATTACGACACTACTCCATTGAGAAAGAGACACAGACTAGTGTTGCAGTTTTGGTGTCAGAATCACCGATGGTAGCTATGTCTATCATTATTGCGATGGTCATGACCATCGCAATATGCACTAGCTATGAGGGTTATTATGTCATCGTTACACATTATGAGTGTTTCCATTACGATGGGTATGCAACAAACATATTGTACATGTGACGTCCAACTGTCAGATTATTCTGACATCTGGATGTCGTGTGTAGTGTTTTGGCATCAGTCGTCCTCTGAATACCATCACAATTGTGACGGTATCCTATGTTTTAAAAAAATATATCTATCATGTGCATGGAGTGAGACCTTAAAATATTGAGCTTCACTTTGTTTCGATAATAGTTTAACATTCTCTACTTAACAGGGCCAACCACGTAAAGGGGGAAGCTCATTTGGTCCCTCCTAGGAGCCTCTTATGGCCCTTTATGATACTTTAAGATCTCTAAGATGTAATCTTATGGATCGTAAAGGGACATAAAGGGTCATAAGGGATCCTGGGACACAACAGCTGAGAAACATAAATGTAGGCATCATGGTCACAATTGTTTGGAGACACAACATAATTGAGTCATATACCTAGATGATGCAACGCAACCACTACTCCTCCAGTTCTAAGTTGACACTGCAGGATCCAAAAACCATAAATAAGGAATAAATTTAGAGAGTGGAGGAGGATGGCCATAATGACCAAAATAATATAGGGACCCTGTATTATTTTGGTCATTACGGCCCTCCTCTACTCTCTAAATTTATTCCTTATCTATGGTTTTTGGATACTGTAGTGCCAACTTAGAACTAGAGTAGTGGTTGTGTTGCATTATCTGGGTATACCACTCAATTATGTTGTGTCTCCAAACAATTGTTACCATGAAATCTACATTTATGTTTCTCAGTTGTTGTGATATCTACATTTATGTTTCTCATATATTGTGAGATTAAAATTCTTCTAAGGAACGTGTCATGTCTATGTGGAACTACATAGGATCGCCACCAAAGGGGGTTCCGGATCAGAGAACTCCCTTTCACTTAATAATTATGAATTCATCAATGGTATACTAATTATTTAGGATTGTAAGTTTCCATTGATGGCTTCAAATTACCAAACAAAAGGTGTACAAAATACTTAGCAGCCTCCAGAGCCTTTTGCTTGAATGCATTATACCCCTTACGTACTTCATGGAAACATTTTGCATTAGGATTACAGGGAAATGTAAACCAAGATTCATATAGAGAAAGGTGTTGCTCTTGGAAAATGGTTGATGGTGATTGATGAAGAAGATTTGAAAATGATGATTAATCCAATTCAGATTGGTGCAACATTTCCAAATCTTCTTCGAACTCATTACTGTCAAATAGTTTGTAGATGGTAATAAACAGTGCTCAGAACAGATGATATATTTATATATCACATGCTGAAGATCATAACATATGAGAAAACAAACAAATTTTTTGTACTCACAAGTGTAACAGATTTATCTTCTCACTGAAGAGTTCAGCTGAAATTTTGCTTGAAATTTTGTTTAGGTTGAATTAAAAAGGGAAAATATATTATAAAATTATTGGTATAATTTGGATAGCAAGGATCACCCAACTTCATAAAACAAGAATGGAAATAGCACAACTTAAAAGTAGAAGACATACAGACCTGTCTAGTGATCATATTGTGTTGAAGGTGGCGCCTGATGCTGCTGCAATGACTGCAGATAGTAAATTTTGCATCACTGGCTGATGTCGTTGAAGTGTTGACCCGGGGTTGAATCTAGTATGCTCCTGTATGATCCAGAACCTGCAAGGAAGGAAAAGATGGGGTTAGATCCAAAGGATCTATGAAATGCATGGCACCCTATTACTGATCCTCGTCTACAATTATGCACGTGCATGGTCAAGCCA
>MU224545.1:367936-402733 GCA_018584345.1 Thuja plicata
CAAGACATTTCCTCATGAAATGATCATAAACGGGGAGTACCACATAGTGAATATCAATAGGAAAACAAATAAAGAGAGATCAAACACTTCACACAATGCCTTGAAGGTAATAGCAATGATGCCCTAGCTCTCAAAGCTCATGAGTCATCAAGCATTCCATATGCAAAGATGTAAACAATGCCAGTATTAAACAGTGAGCTAATAAATAATGCATGATTCCCTAGCTTGCATTCCGTGAGCCATCAAGACATTTGCTCATGAAATGATCATCAATGGGGAGTACCACATAGTGAATATCAATAGAAAAACAAATAAAGAGAGATCAAACACTTCACACAATGTCTTGAAGGTAATAGCAATGATGCCCTAGCTCTCAAATCTCGTGGGTCATCAAGCATTCCAAATGAAAAGATTTAAACAATGCCAGTATTAAACAGTGAGCTCATAAACAATGCATGATGCCCTAACTTGCAGCTTGCGAGCCATCAAGGCATTTTCTCATGAAATGATCATAAACAGGGAGTACCACATAGTGAATATCAACAGCAAAACAAATAAAGAGAGATCAAACACTTCACACAATGCCTTGAAGGTAATAGAAATGATCATAAACAGGGAGTACCACATAGTGAATATCAACAGCAAAACAAATAAAGAGAGATCAAACACTTCACACAATGCCTTGAAGGTAATAGAAATGATGCCCTATCTCTCAAAGCTCGCGGGTCATCAAGCATTTGAAATGTAAAGATGTAAACAATGTCAGTATTAAACAGCGAGCTCATAAACAATGCATGATGCCCTAGCTTGCATCCCGCGATCCATCAAGACATTTCCAGTATTAACAATGCCAGTATTAACATTCATATTGTGCCATTAAATCAACAAATTCCATCAAAATGAAGTTGAGTTAATGAGAATACAAAGCTCAAATGCCTACTTGATCAAGTCATGGCTACCATATACCAAGATTCCAATCTTCCACAGTTAGGCCATCTTCGCACATGATGGTATGTGATCACGCTAAATTAGAAATGAGCCTTTATTTTTCTTTTTTACTTGTTTATAATCACGCGGGTGTCACAATTCTGATAGTACCGTAGCTATGATGACAGCATCAGGGGCACTTGGAAAAAAACACAAAAATACACACAAATGGTAGTTTCATCGCAAGTTGGCATTGAAATTTGACCCCAAATGTTGTAGTGATAAGTCCCCCAGGGAGTGGTAAAGGTTGTTTTGTATTTCTTTGACTCTTTGACCTTCACTTGGTTGTATCCTAAAAATCCATCCTTTATAGACAATAATTCATTCCCAGTAAACTTTCGTAAAAAGGCTTCCATATTAGGCAATACATAGTTATCTTTCAAGGATGGTATATTTAAGTTTCTAAAATCAACACACAACCTTATATCTCCATTATTCTTTCTAACTGGGACCAAGTTTGATACCCATGTAGAATGTCTTATAGGCATTATTATTCCTGCATCCCTTAATTTGACAAGTTCTTCCCTCATTGTAGGAGCTAGCAGTGGATATATAGGACAATGTCTTTGTCTAAAAGGTTTTGCATCTAACTTTAGACGGATTTCATGCTGAAATAAATCTTCTTGGTAAGCTTTAAGATTATCTTATGACCATGCAAAGATGTTCCTATATTTTCTTAACAAAGTTATCAAATCAGCTTTGATCTTACGAGTGAGTTTCTTGCCTATGTATATTTCCTTAGGAGTGTGATCATTTCCTAAGTTAATTTTGTCAACTTCTTCACACTTATTATTTGTCTTACCCATTTTAAAATTTTCTTGCTCATCAAAAACTCCTTCAATTGCAACCAAGCCTTTGGGAATCTTGTTTGTCTTTAATTGGTCTCTTTTCCATCCTGATCTTCTACATAGCCAATCCAATCTATGTATTGATCCTCATATTTATCTTCATTCACTAGAAATCTGAGAAGATCTCTGTCATCTTCAAATATTTGCCAATTCTACACATTGTCAGGAACTGGTGGTCTATTTTTCATCTCAATCTACACAATCTCCTCAAAAGGAACATCAATCTGATTGATGACTACATTAGCCAACAAGTCCGGAAGGAATTTTTCTCATATTTCTATCCATTTTATTAAAAATGCCTCAAAACATTCAATTAAATCTCATACCAAGTTCCTATATTGCTTTAATCTAGGATTTTTGGTAATGAATTTAATTCTGACTTTAGAAACAATTAAATCAGAGTCACCATGAACTGGATGTTGGAGATTTGCCTTTGTGCAATTAGTTGACTGTATGTTTGTCATTGATGACAACATATAGTATACAACAGTGTACTGTATTCACTTTTTAGTATGGATATTTTTAAGTCTTGCATGGTTGTTTTTATGTTTCAGACATAGTTATGATATCATGTTCATACATGTAAATTTAGAAGTTTAGTAACAATTGAGTTATGTTACTCTGTTTACCAGCCACAGTTTCAGAGGATTGTTTTTAGAAAGCTGACAATAAATTTATTGATTCTTTAGTTGTGCCTATCAATGGGATGTGCATGTTCAGATTCATGTTTAGTTATGAGTCAAAGATAATTAACCAAAGGCACTAATCGTGTTTCATCCACAGCGTGACGTTTGGTTAATTTTGGTGGAGCTAACTATGTAAAGCGATGCCTCCATTCATTTTGAGTTGCATAGTTCTAATTATGTTGCGTGCTTAGTTTAGCCGACAAGAGAAGCATTGAAGGGATTCCTACAGTCGATGTGATCATATCTTTTGGAGAAGATACATATAGCAGTTCATTTGTGATCACTAAGTGTGAATGAGAAGAAAAGTGACAAAAAAAGAACAGAGCAGAATGCTAATTGTTTTGGGACAGTAAAGCTATGTCATTCATCAGATAAATATCTATGTGAAGTAGCAAAGAGTGCATACAATACATTGGAACTAATCAAGACAGCAGTTCTACTCAAACAGCTCATTATCAGATATAGTGTATATCTATTTTACTGAAGGTTGTAGCCTTCATCATTTTATCAGTGTGATTTTGGATAGTGAGTCCTCTCCCCTAACAGGGTTATTTGTAAAAGACTCCTAACAGGGTCTGACCCTTAACCAGGTCATTGTAATTATTGCATTGTAAAGATCAACTCCTAACAGGGTTGTAAGATCTTCTAACATGGATTATTATACTCAAGTACAGTTCTTTGTGGGTGCTAATTCCCACCGGGGTTTTCACCTATTTTGGTTTCCCTGTAACCAAAACTGTGGTATTCTATTTTGTGTTATCTTATTGTGTATATGCTTAATGATATTTTGTACTTAATTGGAGAAAATAATTAAAACTATCTGATAACTTATTCACCCCCCCTCTCAGTTATCCCTTGGGAATATTCCAACAATTGGTATCAGAGCCAAGTGCCTTGGAGAGAAATCCTAACAACTTAAGGTAGATCAAATGGCGTACTTCTAGAAAGAGAGTCCTAAGTTTGATGGACATAATTATCTTGACTGGAAGAACAAAAAGATAATACATCTTCAATGCATTGGTTTTGAGATCTATGAGGTTGCTACTCACGCAATTGATGTTCCTACCTTGAAAGACCTTGCAGAAGAAGACAAACAATAAACAAAAGGAATTATTTACCCAAAATGCAATTGCCAAAGAAGCCCTAATCAGTGCCTTATTTGACAGTGAATTTTCTGAGATCAAGAAGGCAGACAAAGCATATTCAATATGGAAATACCTAGAAGACATGTTTGGAGGAGACATCCAAGCCAATAATGCGCGCAAAAAGACATGGAAGAAAAGATACAACAATTTAGAGATGCTACCTGAAGAAAACATCAGAGCTTACAATCAGAGGATTAATGAAGCAGTCTCAGGAATTAGGAACAATGGTGGAGAAATTTTAGAGGAAGATATAATAGAAAAACTGATGACTACAATGACAGCAGATTATGAAAGCAAGATAAACATCTTGGATGAAACCATGCAATTCTCAAAGGACTTCAAAAGAGAAACCTTGATCAGCAAAATATCATCACTTGAGATATCAAGATTGAAGACAAAACCTAAAATTGAAACAACTTTTAAAGCCTCAGTCCATGGTAAGAAATCCTTGAGCATCTCAAGTAATATTGAGAAAGAATAAGTTGATACAGAACTAGAAGAAATCATTGCTATGATTGATAAGAAAGAAAGGAAAGGTAAAGGAAAATATGAAGGACAGTTACCATTCAAATATTTTTCATGCAACAAAGTTGGTCACTTTGCATCCAAGTGTGCTACAAGAGTCAAGAAGTTCAGATCAGACTACAAACCCAAATATACTAAGTAATGCTATCATGCTGAAGATGGTGTGACTGATGATGCTTCAAGAGAATATGAAATTGGATTTTTTGCAATTAAAGATAATGAAAAATGATTGATAAAATAGAAATTGAAGATGAAAATAAAGCACAAGAATTGGCTTTAGTTTCACAAGCAGACATCATAACAGACTGGATCATAGAGAGAGGGTGTTCACATCACATGACAGGAGACAAAGATAGATTTATACATCTAGATAAGTACAAAGGTGGCATGGTTATATTTGGAGATAACACTCCCAAACCTATCATAGGCAGAGGATCCATCACCTTAGATGGAAAGAACAAGACAGATGATGTTTTATATGTTGATGGTTTACATCATAACTTACTAAGTGTTGGATAGTTGCTTGATAAAGGATATTGGTTAGAATTCAAAAACAACAGGTGAATTATTAACAACAAAGAAGGAGACATGATTGCATTAGGTTCAAAGACAAAAGGTAATTTTTTTCATCTTAACTCTGAAGTAAGTTGTTTTGTTACAAAAGTGGATGACAGTTGGCTATGGCACAAAAGACTTTGTCATATCAATTTTGACAACATAGTAAAAATAAGCAATGTAAAGGTGGTAAGAGACCTTCCTAGTATTTCAAGACCAGTTGATACTATGTGTAGGGAATGTGTGATGGGAAAGCATGTGAGGACCTCATTTAGAAGCAAACAAAACTCTGCAGAGAACAAATTAGATCTAGTGCATATAGACTTATGTGGACCTACTCAAACAAGATCATAATATGGTGAAAGGTATTTCATTTTGTTTGTTGATGATTTCTCCATAATGATGTGGGTTGCGTTCTTGAAAGATAAATCTGAAGCTTTTGAGAAATTCAAAATATTCAAAGCTAAAGTTGAAAATGAGTCTGGATTAAAGATAAAATGTCTGAGATCTGATCGAGGAGGAGAATTCACCTTTGACAAGTTTCTTGAGTACTACGAAGAACATGGGATCAAAAGACAACTAAGTACACCCAGAACCCCTTAACAAGATGGAATTGTAGAAAGGATAAATAGGATAATACTTGACACAACGCACACTATCATGATTGAAGGAAAAGTTGCACACACCTATTGGAGAGATGCAGTCAATACAGCAGTCTATACTATCAACAGAATTCAACTAAGACCAGGTGCAGAAAAAACACCTTATGAACTTTGGTTTGGTAATGTACCTACAGTAAAATACTTCAGAATCTTTGGAAGCAAGTGCTACATCAAGAGAGATGATGGTGTTGGTAAATTTGATGCTAGAAGCGATGAAGGTATTTTTCTTGGTTACTCTACTAAGAGCAAAGCTTACAGATGTTTTAATTTAAGGTTAAATAAAATCATTGAAAGTGCACATGTGAAAATTGATGAGAAGTTCATGATTCAATAGAGATATTATGAATATGCACCTATGATTGAAGATGAACCTAGACCAATCAATAAAGAAATAGTTATTGAAGAAATGTTTGATTGTATTGATGTATCATGCAATAACCCTGAACCAAGTCAAGAAGAATCACAGATGAGAGTGTCACACCTAAAATCTCAAAATACACATCTAGATACCACTCAAAAGAAGATATCATTGGAGATCAGAGCAGTAAATTTTTGACAAGATCCAGAGAAAAAGGTTCAACCATTGATGAAAAGGTATGTTTACTTTCACAAATTGAACCCTTAAGTGTTGAAGATGCCTGTAATAATTTAGATTGGAAAAATGCAATGCAAGAAGAATTAGATCAAATAAGTAATAATGAGACGTGGGAATTGGTCCCTAGACCTTGTGACAAGAACGTGATTGGAACTAAGTGGAGATTCAGAAACAAAATGAATGAAGATGGGACAGTGATAAGAAATAAAGAAAGATTGGTATGAAAAGGATATGCACAAAGAGAAGGAATTAAATATTCTGATACATTTGCCCCTGTGAGAAGACTAGAAGTGATAAAGTTGTTTTTAGCTTATGCAACATTCAAGAACTTCAAAGTATATCACATGGATGTCAAGTCAACATTTCTAAACGGTGACTTGAAGGAAGAAGTTTACATAGAGAAGCCTGAAGGATTCAAACTTTTAGACAAACCAAACATGGTATGCAAACTAAAGAAAGCCCTCTATGGACTTAAACAGGCCCCAAGAGCATGGTATGAGAGACTTGATGGCTACTTAACAAATATTAGATTCAAAAAGGGAGCAGCAGATTGCAACTTATTCATCAGAGAGACACCTGAAGGATTATTACTTGTTGCTATCTTTGTTGATGATATTATTTTTGGAGGAAATGACAAGCTTAGTGTAGAATTTGCCAAAGAGATGCAGAGTGAATTTGAAATAAGCATGATTAGACGTATAAAATATTTTTTGGGATTAAATGTAATGCAGACAGACAAAGGTATATTCATAAATCAGTCTAAATATGTGAACGAGATATTGAAGACATTCAAAATGGAAGATTGCAAGACAGTAAGCACTCATATGATAACAGGAAGCAAGCTTTCTAAAAATGATGACTCTACAGTAGTTGACAAAATACTTTACAAGTCAATGATTGGAAAACTCATATATCTCACTCAATCTAGACCAGATATTTCTAATGCAGTTGGCATTGTTGGGAGATTTGTAGCTGAACCTAAACAAAATCACCTAATGGCACTAGCACTATTAATATGTCAAAGAACCCTGTGATGCACACAAAGAAAAAACACATAGAAATAAAATATCATTTTCTAAGAGAAAAATTTGCAGAAAGAGAAGTCAAGTTGGATTATGTGAGCACCAAAGATCAGTTGGAAGACATATTTATGAAAACTTTATCAAAAGATACTTTTGTGTATCTCAGGAAGAAGCTGGGAGTAATTCCCTTTCCTGGGCCTGATTAGAACTCACAGAAAATGCATCAGTCCTTAGTGACTAATGAGTGGTTGACTACTCTACTTCTAAAGTAGTACCTATGCTTATTTGTATTTGGCATCCTTTTCCATTAATGTCAAAGGGGGAGTATATAGTAAGGGGGATCATATACTCTGGGGGAGTATATAGTCATGAAAATAAAAAAACAGTCAAAGGAGATGTAGCAGTGAAGAGGAACCTTTGATGAGGATATTGAGAAGATTGTAAAAAGAAAGAAGAAACTTTTGGATTGATGGTGTTTTTAATCATATGTTTCCATCAATGTCAAAGGGGGACATTGTTGGAGATTTTCCTTTGTGAAATTAGTTGATTGTATGTTTGTCATTGATGACAACATATAGTATACAGCAGTGTACTATATTCACTTTTTAGTATGGATATGTTTAAGCCTTGCGCGGTTGTTTTTATGTTTCAAGCATAGTTATGATATCATGTTCATACACAGAGATTCAGAAGTTCAGTAATAGTTGATTTATGCTACTCTGTTTACCAGCCACAGTTTCAGAGGATTGTTTTCAGAAAGTTGACAGTAAATTTATTGATTCTTCAATTGTGCCTATCTATGGGATATGCGTGCTCAGATTCATGTTTAGTTATGAGTCTAAGATAATTAACCAAACAAGCTAATTGTGTTTCATCCGTAGTGTGACGTTTGGGTAATTTTGGTGAAGTCGACTATGTGAAGCGATGCGTCCATTCATTTTGAGTTGTGTGGTTCTAATTATGTTGCGTGCTTAGTTTAGCCAACAAGAGAAGCATTGAAGGGATTTCTACATCTGACGTGATCATATCTTTTGGAGAAGATACATATAGCAATTCATTTGTGATCACTAAGTGTGAATGAGAAGAAAAGTTACAGAAAAATAACATAGCATAATGTTGATTGTTTTGGGATAGTAAAGCTATTTCATTCATCAGATAAAGATCTATGTGAAGAAGAAGAGAGTGCATACAATACATTTGAACTGATCAAGAAAGTAGGTCTACTCAAAAAGTTCATTATTAGATATAGTGTATATCTTTTTTACTGAAGGTTGCAGCTTTCATCATTTTAGCAGTGTGCTTTTGGATAGTAAGTCTCTCCCCTAACAAGGTTATTTGTAAGACTCCTAATAGGGTCCGACCGTTAACCAAGTTGTTGTACTTATTGCATTGTAAATATCAACTCCTAACAGGGTTGTAAGATCTTCTAACAGGGATTATTATACTCAAGTACAGTTCTTTGTGGGTGCTAATTTCCATCGGGGTTTTTACCTATTTTGGTTTCCCCATAACCAAAATTGTGGTTTTCTATTTTGTGTTATCTAATTGTGTATATGCTTAATGATATTTTGTACTTAATTAGAGAAAATAATTAAAACTATCTGATAACTGATTCACGCCCCCCCCCCCCTCTTTGTTATCCCTTGGGACTATTCCAACACTGAAAGCATTTTAATACCATATGATTTTGCAATATTTAAACCAAGGATTAGTGCTTCATNTAAAACTATCTGATAACTGATTCCCGCCCCCCCCCCCCTCTTTGTTATCCCTTGGGACTATTCCAACACTGAAAGCATTTTAATACCATATGATTTTGCAATATTTAAACCAAGGATTAGTGCTTCATACTCTGAGAAATTATTAGTACATTCAAAATTTAGTAAAAAGAGAACTTTAAAATCTTACCACATGGGGATACAAAAGAGATCCCAGCACCATTACCTTCCTTACTGTATGCTCCATCAAAATTCATTTTCAAGTTCCTCCTGACTTTCCTTCAAATGCACTCCAATGGGGCTATTTATTTTTAGTGTTGGTTTAGTAATACTCACCTGAAAATTATCCATGTCCGAATGGAAAAAGTTTATTTTTTCCATCCCAATGTCTTCATCGATGATATATGGAGATCTTGGCTCCTTATTAATTCTTACTTCCATGTCATCCACTGGGATAGTATCATAAGAAAGATCTAATTGGACATGACCACCTACAAATTAGACCATTGTCTAGATAAAATCATTCCATAATTAGCAAGCACTTCTACAATAGTAATATCAGTTTTATATAACATTTCAGGACAAACAAGAAATTTAAATTCCACGTCTTTCATAATACCAACAAGTATAGATCTATTGTCCATAGCATATCATCTTCCATAAGTTGTATCAACCTTCATTCCAAGTTCCTTCATAACTTTTGAGGGCATAATGCTAACTATTGCTCCTGAATCTATCATACAATTATTAAGAAGTTTATTGTTAATCATTAAAGTGAGATAAAAAGGATCGAATTGTGTTCCATTTTAAGAAATAGTAGTTCCTAAATAAACCACGGGTGGTTCTTCATTTAGTGGTCTTTGATTAGATTCCTCCTTAAAAATATTACCTACATTTGATAACACTTTTATAGTTTCATCTTTGTATTCAGATACTTTCATCATTTCAAATAAAGGAATAGAAATCTTCACCTGAGACAGAGCATTAGATATAAAAGAACTATTATTGGGAATAGGTTTACTGACCATTGGTTTCTCCTTTGGCTTTGTAATTTTAGGTGCTTGATGAAGATCTACTTGTTGACCTTTTTTTTGCAACATCATCTTGGATTATTTGTATGTCGGGTTGTCTTACCTTCTTCTTTGGTGCTTTGATAGATATTCCAGCAGGATTTCCTTGATCAACATTTATTATTATATTCCTCAGTTTGTAATTATTTCTTGCTTCCTCAAGTGTTGCAACGGTATATGCTTCTTTCTCGTCATTTGTTAACCTCCTAATGACTGACAACTCTCCTTGTTGTTTATCATAGGGATATATCCTATTTAGATCTTCATGGTAGACATACTCCTCAAAAAACCTATAGTCATCTCTTCCCCATATATGTTCAATTGAGACATTGTTCACTGTAGGTTGTTGATCATCACTTTGATCTTCCTCTTCTTGCAATCTCTAGGCCACACCACAATTATCAGGAGAATGTGGTAGTGTGCAAACATCACACCAAGGATAACTCTCCACCAAATTGTTGTTTATTTTAAACGGATTAGGTGTTTCTTTCGTATAATACTGCTTTTCAGGTTTTCCATCTTTCCAATTAGTATTTTATGACATATCTTGTAATATAAGCCTGTCATTTTAGGAAATAATGGCCTATCACTCCTGCCTTGATTTTCATTTAAATTCTTTAATATATCCATAATGTCTTTAAGATCATCCTTTTTAGGGGCCTTTGGATTTTATAATTTATTATCACTCCTTTTAGCTATCCTCCTAGTAGCCTTTCTATTATTTTCAATGGTAGTGGAAACTTTGAAAGCTTAATGCAATGTTCCAGGTCCTTGTGATCTAATCTCATAATGTATTTTTGTATCAAATGCACTTAGATAGAAATTAATTATAAAAGAATCAACGGGTCTTATATCTCTTGGTATTCTATTCAAAACTTTATCAAACCTTTTATTGAATTTTGCAATGATTCATTAAAGTTCTTCTTAATGCTAGTTAATTCATCAGATGCAAAAGATGTATCATTATGATCACCAAACTATTCAATAAATTGATTTACAAAATTACACCAACTTGAGATGGATTCATCAGGAAACCCCCTATACCATTTAGCAGCATCTTCAGTTAATGATTGGACAAACAACTTCATGAAAATATCTTCATGGTTTCCATCTAGTTCTTCAATAATGTTCTTTAAATTTATGGTATGTTGTTCGGAAGATTCCACTCCATTCCCTGAAAACTTTGGAATAGCATTTCTTAATTCATTTGATATTGTGTGTGTTATTTGTGTACCTATTGTCTGCAACACAACACTTCAATAAGTCATTATATTAATGAAAAATAAGAAGTAAGAAAGCAAATCAATCACTAAAATTGACCTATTGCTTCCTATCTAAGGGGAGTGTGAATAATGTTATAATTGCCCTCAGATTATGCATTTATCAGTGACATATACAACTTAGAATGGAAGATTCAAATGAAATTATTCTAAAATGCTCAAACAATGTTTATTTTAAGCTCTAAAATTGAAGATTATAACAATGCAAATGAAGAATTAAGCTAAAATGCATGAATATCTCTAAGAATACTAACAGCATAAGTTTGCACATTGAAATCTCAAATTAGGGACCCATTGAGCTTAAAATTCATTCTATTTATAGAATAATTTGGTGAATGAGAGGTTAGTATTGAAAGTGGAAGAGAGGTGGAGATTGATTCTTTGGTGATCCATGTGAGGTGATCCAACTGATTTAACTCCCAATGGTTGGGGAATTGACTTTTCCTTTTTTGCAAATGAAAATATAATTTAGGATTTATTTAATTTATTTTATTAATTATTTTAGCCATGTTTTTTATTTGTTTTGATTTATTTGAATTGTTTTGATTTAATTGGCTAAGGAAATTAATGTTATTTAGTGATTAAATCACTTAGGAGATTATATTTGATTTAAATGAATTATGCCAATAAATTGAAGAATTGCCTTGACGTAATTAGGGGTATGATCACACTTAGGAAAAATAGGGTCTATGGTTATAGTAGACCAAATTAGAGTGGTTACATTTGCCCCTCTTTGAATAGATGTGCGAAAAGCACATTGATTCAAACAAAGTTTTGATTCTTGACTTCAGAAAGTTTGAGAATTTTGCACTTGATTGAATGAAATGTCTGATGAGATCAGTCTCGTACTTGATTGAACTAAACTGATGGAATTGACTTTGAACTTGATCGAACAAAGGTCAATAAGCAAAGATCTTAAAGATACCAATTTTGAACTTGGTTGTCGTCTGAGAATGATAATACCGACTCTGAACTTAATCGAACGAAGGTCAGTACAAAGCTGTCAGGAGCTTAATAAGAATCTGAGAAAAGGTAGACATAAGATATCTAACTTGTGAGAACCGAAGCCTTCAATCCAATAGTCCTGACTTAGTCAAGGAACTGTCATGCCTTCAGTTTTTTTATAATGAAGTCGTTTAAATGTTGATTGATTTAAGTGTGATCATGCCCCCTTGGGAATGAAATCAAACAAAAAATAATAAATCCATTTGTAAAATGATTTATCACTTGAACTGATTGATTGAATCGATAAAGAATCAATTTAGAGGAGTGGAGAAATGAGGGTGTGTTAAGAGAAAACATAATTTTACCAAGTTAATCATGTTAAAATGTGAATTCTGAGTCTGATAAAATGATGTCTGACCAAGATGTTTGATGAATAATGTGCAACTTGATGATATAGAACCCGAAAAACTGATTGCGTAAACCCTGTGAATCATTTTTAGAACATATGGATTATGTGATGACATCATTTATGATTTGTGATTTATTACTGATATAAATGTGTTTCAAATGATGCTAAGTGAATATGCAAATGAATGTTTTTTAGATTTTCTTATGCAAATAAATGTATGGATACACTTAAGATGTAGAAATAAATGCAATGCTTGAATGCTTTATTTTTGTCTTTCCCTTTCTCATTTATGAATGCAAAATGTATGTCATGAATATGCAATGACATTAATATCAGTGATATGATTATGTAATTAACTTGGATTTTGGATGAATCAATAAATCATTTTAAGCTCAAGTCCTTTTATGATGTTCTTTCAAATGAATCATGCAATCTCTAAATGCATATACATGCAAACTCTTAGGATTGTCACTGATTTGTATACATTGTAGCATTTTATCATCATTGGGCCTTTTTGTAACCGACATCACCTGATAGTACAATTGTCACTAATACCCACTAGTATCATGAAAGTATGAGTACTATGTGTATTGGATGCAATGTTGGAAATAAACTTAGGCATCAAGGCATAGAAGCTAGGACAAGAAGTTAGTTATCTCCTTTTACTATTAAGAATTGGGTTCTATTCAAGTGTAATGTAATAAATGTACCCTGTAATGACCTTGAAAATTCATATCCTTGGGTTCATCATGTAGCGTACACCTTAGTAAGAATCTGATTTAGAAAATAGACAAGAAAATTGTTTTAACTTCACCGTAGTTTACACATAACAAGGATTGAGATATATGCGGCTATCCACTCATGTTGGCAGCCCTTACCATAAACATCCAAGTTAGGTGAAATTTATAGGATCATTTGTAACAATCACCATACACAGAAAACCAAGAAAATGGTATTCCCCATTTTCTTGCGACTCTTTGTCTTTGAATAGACATCATGGAGTAACTTGAAAGACATAACAATCACCAATTGATAATCAATCCAAGAAAATTTATAACTGCTTAGATGCCCCTAGTATGAAACATCATGGGAACATAAAAGAGTCATAATCAAACCAAGATTAAACTATGTGTTTAAGTAGTATTGCAAAATACTGTGGATTCATTTTTTAAGCACAATAGAGATTCATCAATCAGAATTTGGAATTAAGAAATATGTTTTCATGCCTGAGTATATGAGATTAACTTTGTTAGCAATTGCAATCCAATGTAGTGTTTTAGAAACACTGGTTGATTAAAGTGTTGAGAAACACTAATTCATTTTTTATTAAAGTGTTGAAAAACACTAAGTTGTTTAAAGTGCTTGATTAAAGTGTTGAGAAAAACTAGGTCGTTTATAGTTTTTGATTAAAGTGTTGAGAAACACTAGTGTAATTTTTGTGGCAGATAGGTGGTGTTGAAGAAGCACCTTTGTTTGTGATAGTGATGTTTAGGTGCAAGTATTGAGAAATATTGTTTTGAGAGGAAAACCATCCTAGATAGGACCTAGGACAACCTAGCAAACGCAAAATGACCATGCTAGCAAAGATGCCCCCAGTGCAGAATGACTATTCCTAAGATGCAAATGCAGACAAATCCCAAGCAAGGATAAGACATTTGTAAGGAATCAGAGTCACCAAATAGCACAGGTGCAATTATGAAGGATTGGTATCATTAGTGCATTGATAGATAGAGCACAGAGTTTGAGTGACACCTATTTTCCAGGTTTTCACCACTTGGAAAAGCTTTTTATTTTTTCTACCAAGACGCCTGTTTGCCAGGTTTTCATCAAGGCACTTTTCTCTTTTTCAAATTTTTATGTTATTTTTTATCTTTTTATTATTTTTTTGTAGTATCAAGGCGCCTTTTTGACAGGTTTTCACCAAGGATACCTTTTTCAGAAATTTTTCCATTGTTTTTGGATTTCTTCAGGATCAATTTTCTGATTTTTTTTTTTTGGTATTTTTGGAGATTTTTACTGCACGGGCTCTACTAGCCAGATATTAAGCATAGAATCACTTCAAATGTAGAGTATCAATGGGATCAGGAAGAAAATCTCCCTCGGGTGTATCTAACTAATAAGCTCCAGTCCCAAAGGTTGTAGTAATGACATAAGGTCCCAGGTAATTGGGTTCAAACTTTCATTTATGTTCTCTGTTTGGCTAGTTTTTAGGATTCTCTTTGAGAACGAGGTCCCCCACTTGAAAATGTCATGGTTTGACCTTTTTATTGTACCCTTTTGACATGCATTTTTGGTACACTTTCATATGATCAAACGCTTTTTTCTTGTGCTCATCAAGTAATTCTAATGCATTCACCCTATCAATGCGGTATTGTTCATTAGTAACAAGACCTTGTAAAGATACCCGCAAAGATGGGATTTCAACCTCAATAGGTAATACTGCCTCAACACCATAGACTAAAGAAAATGGTGTGGCTCCAGTTGGTGTTCTAATACTTGTTATGTAGGCCTAAAGTGTCAGATTTAGTTGCAAATGCCAGTCTCTGCCAGACTTACTCACAGTTCTGTGTAGGATCTTAATAATGTTCTTGTTATATGCCTCAGCTTGTCCATTACCTTGAGGATAATAGATTGAAGGACAGTTTTGAGTAATGTGAAACTGTGTGAAAAGGTCTTCAATGTCTTAGTTTTTAAATTGGCCCCCATTGTCTGTTACAATTGAAGAGGGTATCCCATACCTACAAATAATGTAGTTCAAGATAAACATAGCCACCTGTTTGTCATTGGCTTTGATCACCGGCATGGCTTTGACCCACTTAGTGAAATACTCAGTGTTCGTAATGATGTATTTGTGTCCACTTGAAGAATTAGGGTATATTTATCCAACCAAATCAAAGGCCCATTGCTAAAATGGCCAATGTGTTATAAATGGTATGAGTTCTCTAGCAGGAGCATGGATGAGATTTCCATGTGTTTGGCATTTGTGACATGTTCTTGAGAATAGAACAGCATCTTTTTCCATCGTGGACTAGTAATAGCCTACTCTTAGCAGTTTCTTAGCTAGTGAAAAGCCATTTGAGTGTGATCCACATACACCTTCGTGGACTTCTTTTAATGCATGATCTGACTCTTCTTGTTCTAAACACCTAAGAAGTGTACCATCAAGACCTTGTTTATATAATTTATTAGTAATGAGGACATAATGCGATGCTGCCCTAATTAAGGCTCATTTTTCATTCCTTGATAAACCATCAGACAGATTTTGGTCAGTTAGATAGGAAATAAGTTTGGCGTACCGAGATTGGTCTTGGGCGTTCAAAGCATAAATTATTTGGTACTCAGGGTTATCAAAAGCTGGGTAGGATAGTTATTCTACCAAGAAATCATAGCGTAATTGATATTCTTCTAGTTGTAACATGGATGTCAGTGTAGCTATAGCATCTACTGCTTTATTTTTATGTTCTTGGTATTTGTTGTAATGTGAGGAAGACAAAGTACTTTTTCAAGTCTTCAACCAATTGTTTATGAGGAATCATCTTTTCATCTTTAGTCTAATAGTCTCCATTTACTTTATTAATAATAAGCTGAGAGTCACCATACACATGTAACTCTATGATCTTCCATTCGATAGCCAATTTAAGACCATTCACTAAGGCTTCATATTCAAAAATGTTATTGGTGCATGGAAACATCAATTTGTATGCCTTGGGAATCTTGTAACCTTGAGTAGTAATGAAGAGAACTCCTACTCTAGAGCCTTGTTGCATGAAAGAACCATCAAAGTACATCTTCCATGGATGTTCAATTAAATGCATTATTGTTTCATCAGGAAATTCAATTACCAGAGGTGTATCATCTTGCAAGGGTGAATCAGCTAATTGATCTGCAAGGACTTGTCCTTTAATAGCCCTTCTATCCACATACTCAATATCAAATTCGCTCAGAATTAGAACCCACTTTGCTAGCCTTCCTGTTAATGTTGTCTTGCTTAAGAGGTATTTCAGAGGATCTATCTTTGCAAAAATTTTTACTGTGTGACAGCATATAATGTCTCAATTTATGTGATGCAAAGATAACTTCTAAGCAAGCTTTTTCAATTATACTGTAATTGAGTTCATAAGATACTAGTATTTTGTTGATATATTAGATTTCTCTTTCCTTTTTAGCTTCATCTTCTTGAGCCAGCAATACTCCCAGCGATGTAGTTGTAGCTGAAATGTATAGGAGTAATGGCTTTCGATGAATGGCTGCCATGAGAACAGGAGGAGTAGCCAAGTACTTTTTTAATTTTTTGAAGTTATTTTCACAATGTTCATCCCATTTGAAGGTAACACCCTTGTGTAGTAGTTTAGTAAAAGGTTATGCTCTGTCTGCAAGTTGTGACATAAATCTCCTGATTGAATGGAGTATTTCTTGTAATGTCCTCATTTGACTAATGTTGTGTGGAGGTGACATTTCTAGAATAGCTTTGACTTTTGAAAGGTCCACCTCAATTCCTTTTTTTGTTACTATAAACCCTAGTAGTTTTCCTGATTGAACTCCAAAGGCATATTTCTTGGTATTAAGCCTGAGTTGAAATTGCTCCATACGATCTAAAATCTTTCACAAGTATATAATTTGAGTAGTCCTTGTTTTTTATTTAGCTAAGGTATCATCCATGTAGTCCTCCATATTCTTATGTATCATATCATGGAATATGGTTTTCATATCTCTTTGGTATGTAGCACTAGCATTCTTTAATCCAAATGGCATAACATTCCAGCAAAAATTTCCACATGCGCATGTGAATGCGGTCTTCTCTTGGTCTTTAGGAGCAATCTTAATTTGGTTATAGCCTGAGAAACCATCCATTAGTGAGTACATTTGATAGCCTTCTGTAAGATCTATGATCATATCAATGTTTGGCAGTGGAAAATCATCTTTAGGACATGCTTTGTTCAAGTCTCTAAAGTCTATACAGATCCTGGTAGATTTATCTATTTTAGATACTAGTACCACATTAGAAATCCATCCTACATAAGCGATGACTCTTATGAATCTAGCTTTCAGTAATTTTTCTAGCTCTTTTTTCATTAGTAATGCAACATGAGGATGCATCTTTCTTAGTTTTTGTTTCACGGGTTTAATCCTAGGAGCTATAGATAAATGATGCATTATTAATTCAGGATCCAGTCTAGGCATATCTTTGTAGGACCATGCAAATTTGATCTTTTTCTCTTTCAGGAACTCAGTGAATTGAATCTTCTCCTCTTCTAATAAGGATTGTGCTAGGTGAACAATTTGAGGAACTTCAGTTATGCCCAAGTTAACCAGTTATTTTGGTTCTATCAAAAATGAAGATCTTTCTTGAAAGTGTTCAGGGAGGATATCAAGAATCTCATTTTTTGGCACCTCTGAGAGGTTTTCACCATCAGATACATATTTTATTTTTACATTTTTAGAATATGACACTGCCACAATGTGGTTTTCACCATCAATTCTTTTCTTCTTTTTTTCAATTTGTGACTAAGAAACTTGATATCCTCCTCTCACATGTTCATGCTCCTTACATTGGTGGAAGAAGGATAATGTTCACAAGCATTTAGGTAACAGGCCAAAGTGTAGTCATTAGGGAAGTTTATGATAGGATTAGGATTTAAATTCATCCAATCAATTAGGTCAGGGTTTATCAAGGATAATGAATTGGATTTTGGTAAGGATAGCATTACATCAACGTCAAAACTATTAACTGACAAGACATGTTCTGTTAATTCAACTTCTACAGCTTTTAGATCATCAAGAGTTAAATCATCTTTAATAGGGCCATTGTTAGTAATATGCAGACCTAACTCTAGTGACTCATCAGTTGAGCTTTCTTCTTCTTATCTCAGAAAAATGGAACTCATTGCTTGTAGTCTTATAATATCCTCTAGACCTAGTAAAACACTAGTTTCTTCATCAAAGATTCTAGGTAATGGTATCTCATATGATTCTGGAACAATAGCAATGTTAGTGGAAGTGTTATAACTCTCTCCTCTTTCCAATGGAGTTGCAAATTTGTGGATCACATCTACTTCAATGTCCATGGTAGCATCGGATAGGACATCCCATTCATAATCATGTGAGTCTATTATTTCATCATCTGATTTGTTTAGAAACTCAGCAATAGTTACCGGATGTAACCTATTAGCCACTTGTAGATCAAAGTGAGGTAAATCTAGGACATGTGAAATTATGACCAACTGCCCCTAGTTAGGATGTAAATCTTGTTGTTGGGGTATTTTTTCAGGAGTTTTTTCTATCAATGGGACTTTTGGAGAGTCTTATGTTGTTTCCTCTACTTCTTGAATAGTAGCTTGTGTCAATAAAGGAACATCAGTGTCTTCTTGTATTTCAAAGCTAGGTATATATATTTCTCCTTGATATTCAGGATACTCTGTACCAATATGAAATAATCTCTCATAAGTCCATTGTTCTTGTTATGTTTCTTCTTCTTCATCATCACTTTGTTCATCAAAGATTGGACCATCTCTTGAAGTAGGGTTTTCAGATTTTTTATTGAAACCTAGTCCTATTTTTTCTTTAGTATTTATGAATTCCATGTGTATAGGTTCAACAATTCCTTTTCCTTTGCCTCCTAGAGGTCCTTTCTCTTTATATCCCATTTTTTTGAGAAGGTCATATCCTTTACCATACTTTTCTAGGGATATTTCCACATGTTTTACCTAATTTTCTTTTGGTTCTCCTTTGTAAAGCCAAGCCAAGACTTTTTTTTCTTCTTTTTCATCCTCTTGAGAGGTAGATTCTCTAACCATACCAGTTGCTTTGTGAATTTCTGGTTCTTTAGATGTAGTAGGTATGAAAGATGAGGAAGGTTTCCCATTATATTTTTGGAGATACTGGAAGTTTTGTCAATGATGGGGTCATGTCTAGATTGTATTCTCCCACACTAGTTTCTTCATGTTTTAATGTCTTTCCAAAGCTTCTCATAACCATGTCTTTAGTAGTTTCAGGTACAGTTTCTTTTGGAACTTCCTTGCTATGAGGAACCATACTATCTTCTTTGACATTGTTACAAGTATAACTGGCATCTGCAGGAATTGTTACTTCCACCCCATTATGTGAGAATTTGATACATTGGTGGTAAGTAGATGGTACTTCTTGCATTTCATGGATCCAAGGTCTCCCTAATAGTATGTTGTAAGCCAAGGGTAGATCTAGAACTTGATAGATCACATTTATTTCAAATGGTCATATTCTAATTGGTAGAATAATGAGGCCTTTGGATGATCTTTCTTCTTCATCGTAAGCTTTGATAGTTATCTTACTTCTTGAATCAATGGTTTTGTTTTAAAGACCCAACTTATTTATTAGATTGAGAGTAAAAATGCTTAACCCTGCGCCTCCATCTATCAATAAACATCTGACACGGGATTTGTGAATTAGGACTTCAATGTGTAAGGGTTGGTTATGCGAATGTGTCAATGATTTTTTCTCTTCTTCTGAAAAAGAGAGATAGTGTGGTGCTGAGATATGATTTACCATTGCTTGGAACTTGTCTACATCAATGTATTTTGGAACATTTGTAGAATGTAGGTCTTGTTCAAGAACTTCTGTATGTGCTGAGGAGATTTTAAGTAACTCAAATATAGAGATTTGAGCAGAGGTTCTTTACAATTGATCCACCAAGTTATAGTTTTCTGCATGAATGGTAACTGTTTGTCTTGTTGTAATTGGTTTGGGAATAGTGACAATAGGTACTTTTGAAGATGTTTCTGGTTTTGATGAGGAACTAGGTCCTTTGATTGTGACTTGTGCTTGACTTCAAGTCACTGCATTTGATTATGTAGATGTGTCTTTAGCACCTTTAATAGTGATCACATTGATTGATTCATATTTAATGTCCAACATGTTGATCACATTATCATTATTGGAGTCGGTGTAATTCACTTCACTTCATTTTCCTTTAGATGCTTCCCCTTTCTCATAATTAGGGAATGGTTTGTTGAATGTCATATGGTCTTTATAAGTGTTGTGTCCTTCCACTTTGATCTTTCCTCCTTCAATAAGATCTTGTATAACATGTTTAAGATTCACACAGTTATTGGTATTATGTCCCTTGTTTTTTTGAAATACACAAAAAGAATTATCATCCCGCCATTTTGGTTTGACCTCTGGTTCCCATGGTTTTGAATCAAGAATTGTAAAAACTTTGTTGTCCAAGAGTGTTTTCAAAATATTCTCAAGAGGTTCACCCAAAGGAGTGAATGTTCGTTGAGGTCTAGAATTCCATGGTGTACTCTTGTAGTTCTCATTGTTTGCTTTAGGTATTGTGGTTGTTACCTTAGCTTCTTTGTTTTCTTTCATTCTATTCATTATATTAAACACTGTTGGTTTAGGATTAGCATTAGATGCATCTACCACTCCATCGTTAACAACATTCTTGTTTTTTTTGCACCATTTAGGCTTGTTGTTATAGTTGGTAGATTTGTTATCACTTTGAAGGGTGATTTCTCCTTTCTTAACCATAACCTCTTCAATATAGATGGCATTTTTTATCATCCTATCAAAGCTGGGTGAATATTGCATTTTCAAAGCATAGTTTAATTCAGGTATCAAGTTATTAATGAAGATTTCCATCTTTTCTGATTCGAGAATATCTCTTGAATATCTCACAAATATTTTCCTCTACCTTTGTAAAAAGTATATAAAGGACTCACCGGTTCTTTGTTTTGTGTTACACAATTCCATCATGGTTATGTCATGTTGTAAATTGTAGGAGTAATGTTGGACAAAACATTGTATTAACTCCTCAAAATATTTAACCTTAGGTGTGAGTTTGGAGAACCACTCCATAGAATTCCCGCCTAGACTTCTTAGAAATAGCTTCATTAGGTATGTTGGTTTGTGCATGTACTTTATGCTTAGAGCACAAAACTCTCTCACATGGTCATGTGGATCAGTGTCTCCCTTATAGTTGTCATATTCAGGACTTGCCATGTTGGGAGGAAATGGAATCATGTTAATACTCTTGTCAAAAGGAAATGGACAAATATGGTCCAAAGAGTATTTCTTTGTTGGTTTGACCTTCTCTTGTTTGAGGGTTGCAAGTTCGGCTTGCATCAAGGTTAATTATTTGGTGAGAATAGAGATAGGGGTTGGTATCTATTTTTCCTCTAGTCTTTCAACATCATAATCTTTAGGTAGTTTAACTCCAATGGATGCTAGATGTAGAAAGTATTTCTATTTGTCTTCACCAATGATCTTTTCCAATGTTCTTTGGAATTTCCTACTTTGTTTGAGTCTATTATACTCTTCCTTGGGTACGTCGCCATCACTATTTGAGTCAAACAAAGGGTGAGTGATGTGAATTTCTTCCTCACTACTACTATCTTCTTGTCTACGGTTCTTGTCATCGTTGTATTCCTCAAAAGTTGTACTCCATTCATTTCTAAGAGCTTCCATTGCGGGTGATTCTGTGTCAAATAAGGGATTGCGAGATGTTTCTCCTTATTGAAAGTGTAGCAATCTAGGAGGTACTTCTGATTCGTCAGCAAGATACTTATTGTGTCTTGTGTTAACCATGAAGTTAAATCTCAACTATGTCAAAAGTTTCCCAATAATGTCAAGTGAAATCTCAAATTGTCCAAGTAAGTGTGTCCAAGTTGTAAAGGATTGTTTGTGTTTGATGGAAGTAAATGACTCCAGTGTCAAAGGGTTAGAATGCCCTGATAGTGAGTTGGGAATCAATTTTTTTAAAAAATTGAATAGACCACACATTTTGAGGCCAATTGTAAGAGCCCAAAATGACATGCAAGGTAGACTTGTGAAAAAGTTTTGAAACAGCAATAGAGAGATCAGAAAAAGAAATAGGACCAAACTAAGGAGCCAAAAGGGTAACCAAATATACTAATTTTCTCTGAGAGACAACTATGCAAGCCCACTATCCTAGATGTGACACACTACAGGCGAGCTAGGAAATACCAGATGCGAGCTTCTGATGAAACAAGTGTGAGTTTTGATAATTAGGATTCGACCTTTCTCCCTAAAGGCGATGGAAAAATGACCAGATGCAATCTAGGATACTAAATGCGACTTTGGACAACCATATGCGAGCCAAGACATACTAAAGGCGAGCCTCTAATGTTCTATCAAGTTTGTCAAATTTGTCTCAGAATGTGTGAAATTTGTTTCATTGCAGATTGTTTTCTGAGACCTTCCAGTGAGTGAAAAACACATCATGTAGTCTGAGGATTGAATTTTGTTGCTTGTTTGAAGGATTTATCTTTTTAGTGATATTTTAAGCACATCAAGCAATTTTGCATTGTTAGGGGTGAACAAACACATCCTTAATCCCTAGTGTCTAAGTATAGGATGAAAATCTTTGCACGTAGACTCAAGTACACACTCAAATGCTAATCAGAATATGGTCATCACCAAGCACGCAATGGCTCTCATTATGATGTCATATTAGCCGACTCAAAATGCAAGTGAGGGTATGAAATGATGAGTATCTTGGGGCAGTTAGTATTTCCCTTGCACAAAGATTATCACCCTCTAGGGGATGAATTAGCTAGTTTTGACTACAATTTATTTATTATGATGGGGCAATACGTTCGAAACTGTCTCTCATAGAATTTCACAAGGCAAAATTTAGGCGTATAGCCCTATGAGTACTCAAATGTGTGTAGTCTCACAAGAAATATTCAAGCGGCTCCACTGTACACACACCCAAGCATGTTCAAGGAATGATGTCAAAATTCCAAGAACAAATTTGGTTCCATCTTCTGAAGCTTTAGCCTACAAGAAAGCAATTATTTATAGTGAGTTGGAAGGGTTGGCATAAAACCTGTCCTCACTTGGGTTGTTTCCGGGATATTTTTTCCTCAACCAACAGGCCCTCTAATTTTTTGAAAGCATACAAAGGATTGGCGAGCTTAGGATTTCAAGATTTCTTATTCTTCAAAATAAGAAGAGCATACTCTCCTAGTCCATGCCGTTTTCTCACACAAACACTTCAATCAAGGTTCTTTCCCTCAAACGACTTCACTCACAACTCGATCCCCCATGATGAGTTTTTGATTCCTCCACATGGAAGGAAGAGAAAATCCTCTAGTGAGATCAAGAAACAAGATTAAGTTTGATTTAAATATTCCTAGATTATGAAAACACAAAGTAACTTGAACATAAAAGTTTGATTGTTCTTTTTCCACAAGATTTAAGTGCTTTGCTTGTTCATTTACTATATCCAAAATTAGACAATGAGATTCAATTATCCCACAATTTTAGATGACTTGTGTTGTTCAATTTCAAACCAAATGGAATTATACACTGTAGCTTGTTCAATTAGCCCACAAGATTTAGTGATTTGTGTTGTTCAATTACTTGCCAAAATAAATTTAAACAATGAGAGGTTTGCCTTGTTCATTTACCCCAAATTCCTCTCAAGTCCTTACTCAACTTTTGAGTTTCTGATTTTCTTTGAAGGAAAAGAGCATACTCCTCTGATTGATTTAACAAATGATTATAAAATGTATTTAATGTGAAAACTTTGAACAAGTAAATCAAGTTAATCTATCAAAAACCTACAAACCACAAGTTAGCAATTTCCTTTCCACCTTTTTGAGAAAAAAGGTCCAGACAGCAATCTGCAAACCAGAATTAAGCTATGTAAAGGACAGAGACAGAAAACATCCAAAGATCAGTGGTTAGACTTCTCAAATTTCAAATTCAAAAACCAGATGCGATCCTAGATTCCTTGAATGTGATTGCCTTTCCTGAATGCGACCCGAAATTTACCAAAAATGATTCTTTACTAGAAATGATGTAGAATTGCCCAAATGCGAGCCCTGATATCCGAGATGTGATGCAATTTCCTCAATGTGATCCCATTCCCTAGATGCGAGCCTTGGTGACTAAAGGCGACTCTATACTTGAAAATAGAAAAGAGAAATTAGTCCAAAATGAAGATTAAGGTGAGGTAGAATCTAAGATTTCGCCCCACGATGGGTGCCAGAAATGTGTGTTATTTGTGTACCTATTGTCTGCAACACACCCCTTCAATAAGTCATTATATTAGTGAAAAAAAGAAGTAAGCATGCAAATCAGTCACTAAAATTAACCTATTTCTTCCTATCTAAGAGGAGTGTGAATAATGCTATAATAGATCTTAGATTATGCATTTATCAGTGACATATACAACTTATAATGGAAGATTCAAATGAAATTAATCTAAAATGCTCAAGCAATGTTCATTTTAAGCTCTAAAATTGAAGATTATAACAATGCAAATGAAGAATTAAGCTAAAATGCATGAATATCTCTAAGAATACTAGTAGCATAAGTTTGCAAATTGAAATCTCAAATTAAGGGCTCATTAAGCTTAAAATTCATTCTATTTATAGAAGAATTTGGTGAATGATAGGTTAGGATTGAAAGTGGAAGAGAGGTGGAGATTGAATCTTTGGTGATCCATGTGAGGTGATCCAAGTGATTTAACTCCCATTGGTTAGGGACTTGACTTTCCCTTTTTTGCAAATGGAAATGTAATTTAGGATTTATTTAATTCCTTTTATTAATTACTTTAGCCATGTTTTTTATTTGTTTTGATTGATTTGAATTGTTTTGATTTAACTGGCTAAGGAAATTAATGTTATTTAGTGATTAAATCACTTAGGAGATTAAATTTGATTTAAATGAATTATGCCAATAAATTGAACAATTGTCTTGACATAATTAGGGGTATGATCACACTTAGGTATAATAGGGTCTATGGTCAGAGCAGACAAAATTAGGGTGGTTACAGATATAATATTTGGATATCCAACTATCCCACTGAAATCAACTTGCCTATATCTTTCAACCACCATAGGAGTTCTTCTCCTCTGACCCATATTATGGTGATTCCCATTCTGACCTCTGAGATTTTGATTATTCATGCCTTGGTGATTTTGTCCATTGCTATGATTATTTCCCATGTTTTATTGCCTTGGATTACCTCGGTCATAGTTTTCTGTATTATTTGGTTGTCCCCAATAACCACTCCTTCCATTACTATTATTGTTCTTCTCACACCTTCCTCTTTTATCTGGTTCAAACAATGGGTTTGTATGATCACTGTTGAAAATTGGTTCCCCACTTTTTCTATGAGGATTGTATTTTGGTAACTCATTCCATTTTGGTGTCACCTTTTATCTTGATCTTTATTCATCATCAGGTACTAAATCTAACTCACTTCTCTTTATTTCTGACTTCTCCAAGGCTTCATTAGGTAACCTTTTCAAAGCTTTCACCACTCTTGGATTCTTTTTACCATACTTAGTCAACTTACTTAATGTAGCATATAAAAGTTGATCTTCTTTATCATATTCTTCTATCTCTTCGTCTATTTCTTGTACTGTATTTTGATTTTCAACATCTTCGTAGCCAAAGGGGTTTCTATCATCCTCCAAATTCCTAAGATTCTCACAATGGATTCCATCATTGAAACCAGTAGTCTCCCTATCAGGAACCCTCTTATATCCAATATACAACATATCTGGAACATGTCTCTTACTTCTTAAACTTTTGTGCAATTCTAGTTCAAGTTGATCTTGATGCAAGGATCTTCTACCCCACATGAATAATTAACATAACAAGATTAATCTACCAAGGTATACTTGCATCAAAATTGTAGAGTCTCTACCTTCTTGTCAGAAGGAGAATATTGCTTGTTGGTCTTCTGGATTCTTCCTTCTAGTAGAGTGCACTTTTAAACAAAAAGGTACTACTACTCTCTGATCTGAAAAATCCGAAACTATGATAACTCCAAAATACTTATTGTGAATAGTCCCCAGTAGAGTCACCAATCTATTGGCGCTCAAATCAAAAAATTGGATTTCCTAGGAACTTGTCAATCCAATGCTTGGAAACCCAATTGATTTGGCCAACTAACAAGTCACAATCAAGGCAAGGTTGGAACTTCTGCAATTCTGGCTCTGCAGAACCAAGGCTAGTAGGCCTATACCTTAAACTTATCCTTCAAGTCTTAAGGATTTTTATAGCATATGAGAAACACTTCAAACTCCTTTCTCAAGTATGGAAAGACACTTAAAAGAAATCAAATAGTAATCGATAAAACATAAAACTGCAAAAATTGAATGCTTTGTGAGATTTGTAAGAATGCTTTATAAGAATGTATAAATAAATGGATGCTAGGATATCTCAAAAACACAAAATGATAAACAAAATGACTATATCCAATAATAAATTAGATCAGTGTCTATATCAACTTGGGCAGATAGAGTCAATCTAACTTCAATCATATCTACAACTTTGCAAGACAGTATCAATAATATCAACTATTTGAATGCTTTGGATGCAGAGAAGATTAAGTCTATTTATATATTTGTTAGTTCAAATTAATCCTATGGTTGGGAGACCAATTGAACAAGAAGTCAGAAACATTAAGTTCTCACAAACTCCTTGATGATCAAACAATGATATAACACATATAATATCTCTACACAAGCATATCTAAAATAGAAATTGAAATTCCTTCAATAATTGCAAAGGACTAACTGAAATGGATTGAACCCTTTTACCACAAGTGAGATAGAAACACTTACTTTATTGATTTTGAGAAAATAGTACATTTGAGTCCATGTTGCAGTTGTGATCAAAACTAGAACAAAATAATGTATATGTAACTGTCATGATAAGCATCATGTATTGATCTTGGTATCCTTATTTATATCAAGTCCAAAGGATGTGAACAAGCTTCAGATCAATACGTCTATTCATAACTAACACCTAATCCTAGGATCAACAACTGAACAATAAGTACATTTGAAGGAATGACTAATCGTCCTTATTAAGAGTATTTGTCGACCAATTAGGTCTCAACCAAAATCATTTAATAAATCCTTGGTGATTCATCATCAGATTATCAAATAATGATATTGCATTATCTCAATACTTTGACCAAATGTATTCATCAAGTATCTCTGCTTCTAATAATGGATATCATCTCTTGTATGTCGAATATCATCTTTATTAAAAACAAGCATGTTGACATTGTCGACCATATTTTGGTATCCTTCATCTTTATAAGAATCCTCCAAGAATAATTTCATGTGGTCATCACCCTGCATTTCATCATGGTCACATTATTCTATCAGCAGTTGATCTCATGTTTCGCCACCTTTTGAAAAACCCTACACAACAACGTCGACAATATGTTAATCAAGCAGATGAAACCCTCATTAATTAAAATACAATCAAAAGATGAAATAAATAGTATATAAAATGTCCCTGTCGTCGTCGTCATCATCTGAGCTCTCTATTCTTTTGATCATCGAAGACACGTGGCAACCAATCGTGCCCTCGCGACTGATAAAAATCTTGCAACCTTTTGTTGCGAGTGAACGTCGATCGTAGATCAAATTTTACTTTAATCATCGATCTTCACCCTATGTTAACATTAGCCTTTAGTAGGTCCGGGGTATGTGGCAGTTAATCACTCTCTCGCGTAGGATAAAAGACTAGATTCTTTTCGTCACAAGTAAAGGATGACCATCGATGCTGTTTGATCTAAGTAAAGCCTTAGCAGTTGATCTGTGTTCTTCACCATTCAAATTTTAGTGGGCCTGGGACACATGTCATTCAGGCGTAATGCCTTAATGGTTAGATTTTGATCAGTTTTTCTTTAAGGCTTTACCCTGTCTATTTGATCAATTTGAACTTGATCGATCTTTACTTCATTCTTCCTTTGCTAAGCATAGCCCGTCATGGACACATGTCATCCAATCGCGCCCTCACACCAAATAAAAACCCTTCACCTTTTAATTTTGATTAAGTGATGACCGTAGATCAAATCTAAATTCCACCGTTCGATCTTCTTTAAAATCCTTTTCACTTCGCTAACCAACCTTGCAGGCCCAAGACACATGTCATCCAATCGTGCCCTCGCGCCAGATAAAGACCCTGCCCTTTTCATTTCAATTGAATGCTAGCCATGGATGAGATTGAATCCAAACCATAGATGTTTTTATCTCATTTCTTTGACTTTAATGGGTCTGGGATATGCGGCGATCAAGCGTACTCTCGCAATAGATAAAAACCTTGCAACTTTTCATTGTGAGTGAACGTCGATCATAGATCTATTTAACACCCACCATAGATACTTCCTCCTACATCTCTCATACTTTCAATGGGGCTGGGACACGTGGTGATCAGGCGTGATGCCTTAATGGATAGATATCGTGCATCTTTGCTTTAAGGCATTACGCCAATCGTAGATCTATTTGGATCCTCCCTGATAGTTAACTGTTGATTAACCCATGGCTTGGATTTAAAACCTGGTCATTTTTATTACCCAATTAATTCATCACCATCATTTTCACCCATGTGCTAAAAGATCAAAACCTTAGTTGCTCACATATTAACCAGCTACAGAGATGAAGTGTATCATTATCATCTTATTCGACCAATCAATTTCTGCCAGCTGGATCCTTGTCACCTTGTTGTCATACTTCCATGGGCCTCAGACATGTGTCACTTAGGCATGATGCCTTAATAGATAGATATCATGCATCTTGTGCTTTAGGAAACACGTCGACCGTTGGATGGATATTTATTTTCTCGATGTTTAAATAACTTTGACCTCAGTCAAGCGAGATCTAAACAGACACATGTTGGCATCGCGCAATGCCTTAATGACTAAAGGTCATTCATCTCTCGATCAAGGGAATATGCCAACCATAGATCTACACTAAGGTTTAACTGTCGGACGGATCTGCGTAAAAGTATAAAATAAATAAGAAGTCCGTGAAAAGACAAGCAACGGTTATATTTATGAATTTAAATATGAATATGCAGGCCGAAAAACATAAGAATAATATATTGATATATGAAATACAAATAGACATAAGAGATAATTAAAATCATAGATGAACACATAGAAGATGAAAGGATAAACACAATAATGAATACAAAGGATACTTCCCTGAACCGTTTTCATGTGCAAATTTGATCTGCAAATTTGGGTTCCACCACTCATAATGAGAGTCAGTCAGCGAGCGTCACAAATAAATGATAATGTCCCTTGAGAAGGAAAATCCCTCGACCCACTTACATGCCTCTCACGAAACCTCTTGATATTTTCATTTAAAAATTAATTCAGTCATCTCTATAACACTACCTAAAGTATGACATTACAAACCTGGTCCATTCAAAATCCCATGGTAGAATGACAATGACTTTTGCAAATACCATCGAACTAAAGGTCACAAAACCTCAAAATGTTATTAGCTCAAAAATAGTGCCCAAAACCTCATCGAGCAAGGGGAATAGAGGTCAAAAAAATTATAGCACATTGAATAAAGATCATACTATTTTTAAAGATCCACTACACAATCATGACAAGGGTAAGGCCTCCAGTTTAAGGAAATGCGATAAGGCCAATTACACATATTCCTCTCATGAACATGTGATCAATCATATGCATTCCAACTCTGATTATACAGTCTCCACCATCACAGTCTTGGGAAAAGATCTCAAATATGTTGTCACTTCCCAAAGATCAAAAATCACAGTCCAAGGATTCCCTTATAAACCATCGGTCTCGTCCAAGTCTTTGATCCCGTCAACTAGTTAGTACAACATCTTAGACCATCTCAAGAAGACTTTGACCCAAATATCCATATTTGAACTATTATACATTTTTCCTAAACACAAAGAAATCCCTGATAAAGCCCTACAAGAGTCATCCATTCCCAACAACATTGATATTGATGAATTTAAGCTATGGTGGGAAATCTTGTTGTGTAAAAGTACAATAGTCTGTCACCTTTTAGGCTAACTTATTAGCACAGTTGAATTTTAGTATTTCTAACTAAAAATTAATTTTAGTCAAACATATAGTCTAGATAGATTCATTCTAGCTCAGTTAGATAAGTTATTTAACTTTTCCAATTGGAAATGTCTATTAAATGTATGTTTTATACCACTTTGAGTCCAATTACCGTAGAAATAAAATTATTTCAGAAAAAGTGACGTTTCAATAACTCCTAGTCATTTTAATGATATTTTTTAAAAATACAAAAATACTTGTTTGTAGAGATCAGAGTCAAGAATATCTTCATATATATTTTATTGTATTTTAATTAGACATAGTCTATTTTAATTAAAAATATTAAAAGTAGGTATTTTAACAATCAAGCAGTCATTGATTCAGAAAATATAAAAAAATGATAAATCAATTCAAAAAAAAATTAAAATCATAGAAAACACTAGACAAGAGAGTCCTCTTCAATAATATGTAATTTATTTGGCTTTTGGTATAGTTTTGATAGGGGAAAAAAGGCGAGAGAGAAAAACTATTGATTTTAGGTAAGTTCGACTTTGAAAACTTATAACGAAAAAACTATAGATGGAAAACATTTTTTTTTTCTGCACTAGCTATACATGTCATCTAAAAGATATTCTGAAATTGGAGGAAAAAACAATGTTTTACTTATAATGATTTGGCGGGAAGTAAACTCCTTGATTTACAGTATTTTTAAGGAAATGAAAAATAGACTTAGAAAGTTCAAAAAACATATTAATTGTGGTTCAATTTTTTTTAAAAAAATTATAGGCATATAATTGATCCTATTTCACACATTTCTTTAGTTTACATCATCTTCAAATTCTCAACATAAATGTGACTTTTATGCCCTTGAAGTTTTATAGTTTTGGTGTTGTTAACCTTTTTCCTTTGTAATAGGGTGACAGATTATTGTGCTTTTACCCTGCCACTACCCATCACATTGCATTCACTGAAAATGACCTACCTACACACAAACCTTATCATAATTATACATTCCACCTTGAGGTATACATCCATTTACATAAACTAGAAGAGTGTTGGTAGATGTTGGAGAAGGCCTCAACATATGTACCTCGAAATTGGTTGAGAAACTGGGATATTCTGAGAGCTGTGTTGATCCTACAAAGAGAATTATCATCTGTGCATATGATGATGCAAAATGTCCCTCAAAGTGTGTCATTTCTTTACCTATCAGAGTTGAACTAGCTACACATGAAACAACCTTCCAAGTCCTAAATCTTGAGCTTGGTTACAACATGCTCCTAGACAGATCCTAGATCCATGTTTTGCAAGTTCCTTCCACATAAAATCAATGTCTAAAATTCCCCTATAATGGGAAAGAAAAAATATCCTGGGTGACAAAGATCCATTCCTTTATTTATCTAACCTTAAAGGCTCTTCTACCAACCAAGTACCCATCAACCAAGTAGCTTCCACATTTCCAGCCTCCAGTTTGGAGAGTAGATGACTACTCTCCAAAATGGTGCCTCAAAGAAGGCGTACTCACTCAAATACCTATGTCCATATCCATTTGACAAATGATTATACATGTTGCCTTTCCCTCCTAATTTTGAAACTCCTAAATTTGACAAATATAAGGAGAAAGGAAATCCATGAGATCATTTTTGATAATTATTTCCAGCCTGTATAGAGGTCTCTCACCATGACACATACTTAATGTGTCTCTTCCTACAAAGTCTTAATCGGCCATCCATAGAATGGTTTTCAAGACTACCCCCATACATAAGGTCATGGAATGAGCTAGCAGAAAATTTCATATCTAATTACTCACATAACATAGTCAATGAGGTGATTGTCATGGATCTTTATAACACTAAATGAAAAAATGGGGAATCTTTCTCCTCCTTCCTAAAACCTTGGAGAAACCTCCCCGATAAAGCCCCATATCACATCCCTAATAAAGACTAGATCTAATATTCATTGAGAATTGTACACTAGAGATGATGTGTGTACTATAAATGCAATGCATAGATAGTTTTGTAGACCATTCTGAACAAGGCCTCAAAGGCCAAATCAAGGTTAACAAGGAGACTAGTGGGAACAATTCATACAATCAATCCTACGACAAATCTAAATATTGGTCTAAGAACAAAAATGTCACTAATGATTGTTAGGAATAAGGTGTCTCAACCTTGTATATTTCCTTACATTTGATATTTTCCAAATGTCATTATTTTGGACAATGTGTAAGGTAATCATGACTGAAATGGTTATGACGGATTCCTATGACAGTCATTAATATTTGTAAGAGCTAATTGTGGAAATTTCTATGATGGGTGAAGATGTGCAAGACATGTGGCAACTAATCAGTTGAGTATTGTACACTCTTCTGCAATCGTGTACCTATTTTTGGGTTCCTATTTTCTCAGAGAATGGTAAAACCCTAATACGGCTGCCTTTGGAAGTTGCCCTAAAAAGTAAAGCGCATGATATAAGTGTCTTTTAGGGTTGTGAATCTGAGTGAAGTTAGTGTATTGTTGGAACATTTTTATGCTGCCAAATTTGTCTTCAAGTGTCGATTATCTCCTGAAAGAACTTGCATTGCAAGTGTATTGTAAACAGTATTAGTTTTGATTAATACATTGTGCAGGTTTTGGAGTACTGGGGTTTTTTACCGAAAGGTTTTCCCCAAGGTAAATCATTGTGTCATTCTTATTTTTCTATGTATGCATGTTATTGTATTATCATTCTGTAATTGCTAAGGGTTAAATCTGAATTTGCATGATCCTCTTCTCGGGATTTTAGCATAGGGAACTATTTTCCACACACTTAGTTTACTTTTAGTTGGTATCAGAGCCTAGCCAGTTTTGGTTCTATTTGTTAGGGTACGGGTTTTTTGAGCTAATCTCTAGTTCAGTGGGAGTATTGTTGCAGAGTATTCGTAACCTTATTGCAGGAAGAGATGGCAGGTTCTTCATACAGTAGAATGGAGGTGGAAAAGTTCAATGGCACAAACTTTAAGTTGTGGAAACTCAAGATGGAAGACATGCTCATAGACCGTGATGTATGGGAGGCGGTTGATAATGATATCAAACCAGTAAACATGCCTCAAGAAGATTGGGATCTCAAGGATCGAAAAGATAAGGGTCTCATTAGACTCTGTCTAGCAGATTATGTTCTCATGAATGTTCTCGATGAGAAGACCGCAAAAAAATTGTGGACATGGCTTGGGTCTGTGTATCAGGCCAAGTCCTTGGTGAATAGATTGTTCCTAAGAAAGAAGTTGTATTCTCTGAGAATGGAGGAAGGAGGATCCATTGCAGATCACCTGAACATGTTTAACATGTTGATTGCACAGTTGACATCAACTAGTGTCAAGTTGGAGGAGGATCGATGTATGACCCTGCTATGTTCCTTGTCGGATTCATGGGACCATCTTGTGATGACCCTAGGGAGTAATATTGTCACTTTCCAAATGGATGATGTGGTGTCTTCGCTGTAATCTGAAGAGATGCAAAGAAAGACTTTTGATTCAACCAAGGAAGCCCTTGTTGTTCGCGGTAGATCCAAAGACAGAGGAAAGAAAAATGATAATAAGTCTGAAAGGGGTAGATCCAAATCTCGTGGGAAATCTAAGACTCTTGGAAATTCTAAGGTAACATGTTGGAACTGTGGTAAGACTGGGCACTTCCGTAAGGACTGCAAAGAGCCAAAGAAGAAGAAGAAAAGCCCAAATTCATATTCTAAAAAATCTCAAGAAGATGGCGATGCTTTTGTCGTAGCCTTGGCCACTCATGCATCTGATGATGTGTGGCTGATTGACTCAGGTGCTTCTTTTCACATGACCTCTCATCGAAGTTGGTTCTCAAAGTACAAGGAGTTCAATGGTGGAAAGGTGTACCTAGGTGATGATTCTCACCTAGAGATAGTTAGACGGGGAAGAGTCACTATGAGATTCCCTAATGGACAAGTGAAGGGGATCAACGGGGTAATGCACATCTTGGGTTTGGCACGAAACCTGTTATCTGTAAGTATGTTGAATGATGCAGGTGTGCAAATTGTTTTTTTGAAAGATGGATGCAAGATTATTAAAGGAGCTATAGTGCTCACGAAAGGTACTAGGAGAGGTACCCTGTTTCATCTCGATGCTTGCACTTCACAATGTAATAGTTCTTTTGTCTCAAGGAAGAGAGCAGCAATCACTTCCTCTCCACCATCTGAACCAGCAGTGAAGAAGTCTATCGTAATAGGTTCAGATGGTAGTGCAGCAAGTGTACCTAAGGGTGCTAACACTTTGGAAGCCAAACTTCTTGTAGAAAAGACAATGTTGTGGCATATGAGATTTGGCCACATTGGTGAGAAGGGTCTTAGAACCCTAAAAAATAAAAACCTCAATGAGGGGTTAAATGATTGTAGTCTCAAGTTCGAATTCTAGGAACACTGTGTTTATGGTAAGCAAAATCGTGTTCAGTTTTACTCCAGTTCTCACAAGTCTTCTAGTATTTTGGATCTTATCCATTCAGATGTGTTTGGTCCTGTTAAAGTTCCTTCACTCTCCAAAT
>MU224545.1:403622-440950 GCA_018584345.1 Thuja plicata
AGGCCATGGATGATGAGATGGCTTCATTGGAGAAGAAAAAAACTTGGGACCTAGTACCTTTGCCTAAAGGATGGAAACCTGTTGGAAGCAAATGGGTGTTTAAGAAGAAATTATGTGCAGATGGCAGTGTTGAGAGGTACAAGGCTAGATTGGTTTCAAAGGGGTATTCACGGGTGGAGGGAATTGATTATGGTGAAATATTCTCTCCTATTGCAAAGCTTACATCCATTAGATTTATATTATCTCTAGCAACATCGTATGATTTAGAGGTAGAACAGATGGATGTGAAGATAGCTTTCCTTCATGGTGATATGGAGGAAGAGATCTATATGTCACAGCTTGAGCACTATATTCAGAAAGGTAAAGAGTCTTTGGTTTGCAGATTAAAGAAGTCTTTGTATGGTTTGAAACAATCTCCTAGGATGTGGTAGCTTAAATTTGATGCCTTTGTGTTGTCGATTGGTTTTTTGAGATCAAAATTAGATCATTGTGTTTATTTCAAAGTTGACAATGATCGCCTTCTTATTATTGCATTATATGTTGATGATATGTTGTTGATTGGGAAGGGTATGGGTATGATTTCTGATTTGAAGTCTCAGTTGTCAGCACAGTTTGAGATGAAAGATCTAGGGGCAGCCAGGTATATTCTGGGTATGGAAATAAGTAGAGATAGGTCTAACAGAAAACTTTGGTTGAGTCAGAGTAAGTATGTGAAGTCTTTGTTGGACAGGTTTAACATGGCAGATTGCAGACCATTGTGTGTTCCTATTTCTATGGGAACAAATTTATCTGTGGATGATTGTCCAAAATCTCCTAGTGAGGTGGAGGACATGAGCAAAGTACCTTATGCAAGTGCAGTTGGTAGCCTTATGTATGCTATGGTCTGTACTAGACCAGACATTTACCAAGCAGTGGGAGTCCTGACTCGGTTTATGGCTAAGCCTGGACGGGTACATTGGGATGCAGTTAAGAGAGTGTTCAGATATTTGAAGGGTACATCAGAGTATTCCATATCCTATCATGGAAACTCTTCTGGAGCTCGGCATTCAGTTTGTATTCGTGGGTTTGTGGATTCAGATTGGGCAGGTGACATTGACAGCAGGAGATCCACCAGTGCCTATGTGTTCACTATGTTTGGTGGTGCCATAAGTTGGATGAGTAAGCGACAACCTGTGGTTGCTTTGTCCACAATAGAAGCAGAGTACATGGAAGCTACTCATGCTTGTAAGGAAGCCATTTGGCTTAAGAGACTGTGTTCGGATGTTGGTGTTGATGCAGGACAAATTACAATTTGTTGTGACAGTCAAAGTGTTATTTTCCTTGCAAAGAATCCATCTTTCCATGCCAGAACCAAGCACATTGATGTGCGGTTTAACTTTGTGAGAAATATGGTAGAGGATGCAAAGGTAAGTTTGGAGAAGGTAGATACAGTAAAGAATGTTGCGGATGCATTGACAAAACCTATGGACACAGAGAAGTTCAGATGGTGTTCGGAGTCTATGGGCCTCTCGGCCTATAGCAATTAAATCTTGTTATTTCCCTACATTTGATATTTTCCAAATGTTAGCATTTTGGACAATGTGTAAGGTAATCATGACTGAAACAGTTATGACGGATTCCTATGACGGTCATTAATATTTGTAAGAGCTAATTGTGGAAGTTTCGATGATGGGTGAAGACATGAAAGACATGTGGCAACTAATCAGTTGAGTACTGTACACTCTTCTACAATCGTGTACCTATTTTTGGGTTCCTATTTTCTCAGAGAATGGTAAAACCCTAATACGACTACATTTGGAAGTTGCCCTAAAAAGTGAAGCGCATGATATAAGCATTTTTTAGGGTTGCAAATTTGAGTGAAGTTAGTGTATTTTTGGAACGTTTTTATGCTGTCGAATTTGTCTTTAAGTGTCAGTTATCTCCTGAAAGAACTTGCATTGCAAGTGTATTGTAAACAATATTAGTTTTGATTAATACATTGTGCAGGTTTTGGAGTGCTGGGGTTTTTTACCGAAAGGTTTTCCCCAGGGTAAATCATTGTGTCATTCTCATTTTTCTATGTATGCATGTTATTGTATTATCATTTTGTAATTGCTAAGGGTTAAATATGAATTTGCATGATCCTCTTCTCGGGAGTTTAGCATAGAGAACTATTTTCCACACACTTAGTTTTCTTTCAATGATGGCATAATTGATGTTAAGGCAATTAATAGAGCACTACCAATTATACGTTGACAAGGCATAATAAATCTGAACACTTCCAATTTGAACAGGTATCCTCCTCATAATTATGAGAGTCAGTTAGCGAACGTCACCAATGAACGATAACTTCTCTTGTGAAGGAAAAACCCTCGACACACTTACATGCCTCTTACAAAGCCTCTTGAGATTGTCCTTAAGAAATTAATTCAGTCAAGCTCTATAACACTACCTAAAAAGTGACATTACAAACCTGGTCCATTCAAACTCACATGATGGAATGACAATGACTTTTGCGAATACCATCGAACTAAAGGTCACAAAACCTCAAAATGTTATTAGCTCAAAAATAGTTCCCAATACCTCATCGGTCGAGGGTAATAGAGGTTCAAAATAATTCTAACACATCGAATAAAGATCATACTATTTTTAAGGATCCACTACACAATCATGACAAGGGTAAGGCCTCCAGTTCAATGAAACACAATAAGGCCAATTACACATATGTTTCTCATGAACTTGTTATCAATCATATACATTCTAACTTTGATTATACAGTCTCCACCATCACAGTTATGGAAAAAGTTTCCAAATGTGTTGTCACTACCCAAAGATCAAAAATCACAATCCAAGGAGTCTCTTCTAAACCATCAACCTCGTCCAAGTCTTTCATCTCGTCAACTAGTCAATACAAAATCTTAGACCATCTCAAGAAGACTTTGACCTAAATATCCATATTTGAACTAATATGCATTTCACCTAAACACAAAGAAATCCTTGATAATGCCCTACAAGAGTCATCTATTCTCAACTACATTGATATTGATGAATTTTAAGCCATGGTGGGACATCTTGTCACTACCCATTATGTTGCATTCACTGAAAATGACCTACCTACACACAAAAAATACCATAATGATCCCCTCCACCTTGAGGTATATGTCCATTTACATAAAATTAGAAGAGTTTTGGTACATGTTGGAGGACTCAACATATGTACCTTGAAATTTGTTGAGAGACTAGGATATTTTGAGAGTTGTGTTGATCCTAAAAAGAGAATTATCATTCGAGCATATGATGATGCAGAATGTCCCTTAAAGGGTGTCATTACTTTACCTATCAGAGTTGGACCAGCTATACATGACACAACCTTCCAAGTCCTAGATCTTGAGCTTGGTTACAACATGCTCCTAGGCAGATCCTGGATCCATGTTATGCAAGTTCCCTCCACGTACCATCAATGTCTAAAATTCCCCTATAATGGGAAAGAAAATAATATCTCGGTGGAAAAGATACATTCCTTTATTTCTCTAACCTTAAAGGTTCTTCTACCAACCAAGTCCCCATCAACCGAGCAACCTCCACATTGTCATCATCCAACTACCTTGACTCATCCAATTTGTCCAAATCCACTAACCTATCCACCTCCCTATCCCACCTCAAGATCAGTGTTCAAGACAAAGGTTGTGGGGAATGCATATATGTCTATTCTTTCTATGTGGACAAACTTCCTATATCACCAAGAGCTTATGGCAGACCACGACAACCCCAAAAAAGGAAACAAAAACCTTATATCAAATAGACCCCTCCATTGTTTTTACCAAGTTGGAAGAATTAGATGAAGAATCAATGGAACAAGATGTGTCCAATTGGCTTTACAAAGATGAAGAACCTCCTCGTGTCACACTCTCTATACACCAATATGGGAGGGGAAACACTATTATGCAAAAACAAGGATACAATGGACACAGTGGTCTGGGGGCTCACAATCAAGGAGTGGTAGATCCAATAATACCTATGGAAAATCCTAAATATCAAGGTCTAGGGTATCAGCCACTAGAGGAAGGTACCTCAAATACCTAGTTGCCTCAAGAAAAATATGTTTATGCTTTTGATGATATCGAACCAAATGAATACTATTATGAAACTGACTCTAACAAATATGAATGGGATACTCCTAAGAAATACACTACCTATTGCCTACAAAATACCTAAGATGACCCCAATGACCTACCCATCTAAGACAAACATGTAGATCATCGTGCTTGGATCAAAACATTTTGGAATCCTTCTCAGTCACCTGAACCCTATCCTTCCAAATCATATGAGTTTTTTTAATCTTACATTAATACTATCACTATTGTCTCTATATCTTACGCCAACAACAATGATAAAAATCTCATTAGTATACCCTGGACTTATTGACTAGGAACAATGCGGCCCATCGAGCTTAGACTTGTTTGAGAATAATAAGACTATCGTCAAATTCTTGGGACTTCAGAATGCAATACCTATATGGGACCACAAAGTAGGATTTACTATAGACCTTGATCGTGCAACAGATTTTGGAGAATTGTGTCATCCTAGTTGCAAAAATAAAAAAATAAAAATATAAGTTATCTAGGTGAAAACCGTAGGGCACCTATGCATCATGAAATAGTAAAAATAAATGACGTGTCTGATAGTGAAAACCTCATTGAGGCACTAGAAGATGGAAGATTATGCATGCTTCCTATCAATCAAAAAAGATCCCCATTACTCACAAAACCGAAACAATATGTTAACCTTGGAATAAGGGAAACAAGAAAATCATTCACCTTGCAGCATCACCGACATCAAAAGAAAAGGAATAGTTCGTGTTGTTCTTTAAATATTGTTAAGTTTTAGGATAGCTGCAAATGTAATAGCACTACCTAGATTGTATATGGTATGTGTTTTCCAAATGCAACTATATTTCTTTTATATTAGGAAAGAGGCTAGGAGAGACATGTCCCTTCATGGGACATGTCTATTCAATATAATTTAATTAATCTTATAATAATTCATCAATCGATTAGTAATAAATATTGAATCTCATATGATTAATAATAATATAATATATATTATTATTAATCAACTTATATTATATGTATTCTAAATGATCATACGACTGAAGCTACAAACATTAACACTCCCTCTTAGCTAGGAAGGAAGATCAAACAGAATGTGTAGTGGTCTCCTATGTCAACACTTATGACCCCCACCATAGCTACACAAAACATCAACACTCCCTCTTAGCTAGAGAAGATAAAATCCATCAAGATGCAAGTCACAATAAATCCATTAATTTTGTAAGAGAGGAGAAATCACCTCACTATGATATCAGGAGATATGGTATATGCAGGAATATCAAGTCACGTGATATTCACCATAGCTCATAAATATCCATGGTATGTGAAATGACATCACATCTCATGATGTCTGCCATATGGATACTAAGTTTACATAGAGACATGTCACTACGTAAACTTAGTATCCATATGGTCTAATAAATATGTAATACTAAGTTCAGAAGGATCCTAATATGATCCATATGGATGATAAGAAATCACATATCACATAACTCATGATATGAAGTATCACCTAACTCGTGATACAGAGTATCACATATCACATAACTTGTGATATGAAGTATCACCTAACTCGTGATACAGAGTATCACATATCACATAACTTGTGATATGAAGTATCACTAACTCGTGATACAGAGATTTACATATCACATAACTCATGATATGAGAAATCACCTAACACGTGATATGAGGAATCACCTAACACATGATACCCAATTTACATATCACCTAACTCATGATATGAAGGATATAATATGCTCGAGAACATTACATTCTCCTTATATGCCCCTATTATGGTATGTGCACTAACATTACATCACATAATGTCTAACATAACAAATCATGGCACATCCATGAATCAAGATGATACCAAGTCAGCGTAATATCAACATTACAAGATCGTCACCTTATAATGTTAAATACAAGTGTTCATTAACCAAAAAGTTGTCGCCTTTTAGAAATGTACACAGGATGGGTGGGCCCATAAATTCATGGAGTCACACACATGACATCCACCTTGACTCATCTCAGAGGGTGCATCCACCATGGCTCATCCTAGATGGTGGAAACAAGGGCTTTCACCTTAGACTTCTCTCTCAAAGAGAAGAATGCAATAACGTGCGAAATAATAGATCATAGATGTTGAAACTCCTTTTCATCTAAGGCTTCATTCTCAATTATACCATGTCTATCTTGAAAGTACACAACCTTCTCTCTAACAAGAAACTTGGTGAGAATACCATTCATTTGTTCTGTAGTGATAAGGTAGCTTGAATAGAATACTTATGTACTATATCTCTTATATAGTTTGCATCACTCTTAGTGAACCCCAAGTCATCCAGGAATATCATGACGTAGGAGTTAGCATAAAGGCATTTCAGCCATAGTCCTACCATAGTCCTCTGATTGTAAAAACCATCTCCACTGTTGACTCCCTCTAAACCAATATGACCAAATTCTTTGGAGATTAGAATGAATAAGATCCTCTAGATGCTCCCTTAAAATTTTGAGGTCTTGCACAACCTCCTGACCTCCTCGTCCAAGGTTTCTTTTAGATAAACTATCTGACTCCCTCTGAATCTAATATCAACCTTCTACGAGCAAGTCATGTCTTTGTTCCTTAGTCTGCATTAAGCTTTTTTCTTGAATACCCTTTGACCCAACAACCTATCCATCTATCTAGGAATATCATGACCTAGATATGTGCATAAAAGCCTTCTAGCCCACATATATGGAACTACATCATTTGAATTGCAATCCTTTGGCCTTTTATAGTTTCCTAGTCACTAGGGAAACCATCTCGATATGGCATGCCCCTCTAAATCAAAATGATTAAGATCCTTGAAAAATAATTTTGGGAGATCCTCTAGTAGCTCCCTTTGTTACGGAACCATACATAGCCCCAATCATGAAAATATCTTGCTTCAAGAGACTCTCATCATCTGGTACATGATCATGTTGAAATTTTGATCATAACATTATCCACAGGAGCAATTTCTCATACACAAGTGTACTTGTCTGATTCCAACATGAGTGAATGTAATAAACTGTGGATTTATCCTCAGGCTTGGCAACATCAGAAATTCATGATAATGTGGCTCCCTTCTGAAGTAGATATCAATCTTCTGAGCTCCTCGTCCAAAGTTACCTCTGAAGTGTCAAACTCCCTTTGAATCTGGTATCAATCTTCTTTTCCTACAAGAGCATCCCCGAAAAAGATCAAGGCAAATAGCTCTTATGGTATGTATAGACATATAGATGAAAGAGAGACTACAATGAGTAGATAAATGTAATATTCAAGGATAATAATATTTATCTGCACATCAACATCCTTGACACAAGTTTCTTCAATGAAGGTCCATATACATTAAATCAAAAAACACCTTCTCAAATTATTTGAGAGACATCTCCCCTTTGAATCATCTCCCCACTAAGGATGATTCAAATGGGAATGTAACATTGGTTATTATTCCCCCCATAATGTACAATTTCCACTCTTATATCGTTGAACAATTCTTATGTCTTCTTGTGAAATGAATTGATTGCTCCAAGAGAGGTGACACTCTATAATTAATGTTTTATTTATCGAAAGAGACACCCTTCCTTGAATATATTCTTCTTTGTTAATGCTTGACCACGATCATAACAAATTAATATATCTCCTTAATGAAAGATGCTTTCAGGAATTTCACATAGACTCGTACACAGTCCATCATAACATTTGAACCCTACACTTTCTCTCCAATCGCTCCGATGAGATACTTCAAATTTTGTTTTTCACCAACATATTTAAAATCCAACGGTGGATTTTTGAGATATAGTCTCTATACTGAGACTGTATTTTATGAGACAATCACGCGTTCACCATCAACAAATTACTCCCTTACATTTGCAGTCTGGCTCTGATACCATGTTAAGTTTTAGGATAGCTGCAAATGTAATAGCACTGCCTAGAGTGTATATGGCATGTGTTTTCCAAATGCAACAATCTATCTTTCTTTTATATTGGGAAAGAGGCTAGGAGAGACATGTCCCTTCATGGGACATGTCTATTCAATATAATTTAATTTATCTTATAATGTTTCATCAATCAATTATTAATAAATATTGGATATTAAATCTCATATGATTAATAATAATAATATAATATATATTATTATTAATCAACTTATATTATATGTATTCTAAATGATCATACAAATGGAGCTACAAACATTAACAAAGATAAACAGATCAAATTTGCATGATCATATGTTGATATGTCAAGGTTAGACCCTGAATTGATCTTACACCACTTGTCGCTCCAGCCGAGGACAAAACTAGTCAAGCAGAAGCTCAAGAAAATGTCCCCTAAGGTTGCAAAACTTGTCAAGATAGAATTGAAAAGCTATTAGACGTGGGTTTTTTATGAAACATAGACTATGTAGAGCGGATTTCCAATCTTGTACCTGTCATAAAGAAAAATGGAGACATTAGAATTTGTATACATTTCAGAGATCTCAACAAGGCATTCCCAAACGATGACTTCCCCCTACCGAACATTGATATTATAGTAGACTTGATGACTGGATATGAAATGTTATCATTGATGGATGGTTTCTTCAAGTACAATCAAATCAAAATTGCACCAAAAGATCAACACAAGACAATATTTACATGTGCATGGGGAACATATTGCTAGAACATTATACCATTTGGACTGAAAAATGCAAGGATAACTTATTAGAGGGCCATGACCATGATCTTTCATGATATTATGCATGACATATTGGAAGATTATGTAGATGACATTTTAGCTAAATCACCTCAAAGGGATATTCATCTAAATTTATTAGGATTTATTTTTGATAGACTTGAGGAGTACAAGGTCTGCTTAAACCCTAAGAAATGTGTTTTTGGGATCATATCATGAAAACTCCTTGGGTTCATTGTGTCGCATCGAGGGATAGAAGTAGACCTAGCGAAAGTTGAAGACATAACTGACATACCCCTACCAATGAATATCAGTTAGCTAAGAAGTCTACAAGGAAAACTACAAGGTATCCAAAGATTCATTACCCAATTAGAAGACAAATGTCATCCTTTCCAGCACTAGTATTAATGTCATCAATAGTAGGTAAACCTCTACCCTTGTACATATCAGCAACAACATCATCCCTAGGTGCACTTATGGCACGATATGTTTCAGAAGGAAAACACATCATTTACTACATCAGTCGAACACTTATTAGGTATGAGCTCAATTGCACTACTATAGAGAGAGCATGCCTAGTTGTTTTTTAGCGAAACGTGTATAGCGTGTAATATATTAATTAGGAAAAATAGTACAATTTGAAGACATGATTAAATTATGAAAACCAATAGAGAATAATGCCAGATAGAGGAGAGAAATCCCTAAAATGACAGTGACATACACATCATGGAGAACTCAGAGCACCCAGGTGAAGAAGATTGAAAAAGTGAAGGCTATCAGTAAGATAAAACTGGAAGAGAAACAAAGATAAGTTGGAAGAAATACACCAAGATTAGCACACTATTGTTCCTCCAGTCTCGATATGAACCAAGCCACTCCATAGAAGTGAGCCCCCAAGAAGATTTAACACCCAAATTGTGCAAAATGAGAAAAATATCCACTTCCTACAGCACTTCAGCTTCAATTTATAAGCGGCAATCACATTGCTCCAAGGCAGCTGAAACAAAAGAAACAATCACTGCCAATCTTCACAAATCAAGAAGAAAAGACGAACGCACCTCTGAAATAGCCCGCAGGGAAGGGAAGTAGTAGAATAACTTCTCATACCAAGCACATGCCAAATATCACTTCATCCAAGTGCATAAAAAGCATGATGGAGTGTACAAGAACTGGGAGCCATCAGACATTCTACAACAAAACAAATCTTTACCGCCACAATGTGATAGAAATCGTATCACTGAACGGAACCTCATACTGATAAAAATCTTCCCACAATCCACAAAAGTACAACAGGGCATGAGCCGTATTGAGAGCTTCAAAGAGGAGAGTCTACAAGATAAGCCAACTTAATTAGAGGATCCACCATCGCTTCTGAACCTAGGAGACTGATTCACCAAGTTGCTGGAGACAACCCGTGTTCACCAATAAATCTGACACTATTTGCCTCCCTAAAGAAATGAAGAACTTGATATGAATCAAATAGGAGGAGTCCCCAAACTTCATTAAGGATGTAACCTATTTTCCAACTTGGAGACTCAATTTTTTTGAGGGCAGTGATAGTATTCTAGGAATCACCCTCAATGACTAAGTTTGAAACTTTATGTGCAAGAGCAAGCTTAACGCCCTCAAGGAGAGTCGTGGCCTCAGCAACATTGTTTGTGTCTTCAAGAGCCCTGCCTTTTATAGCCGCCAAAAAGAGGCCTCTTGAATCCCTGAGGATAGCACCACAACCTGATATACCTAGATTGCCTTTGGAGGCCCCATCAAAGTTAAGGTTGGTCATGTTCAGATGTGGGGGTTTAAATGTAATCTCTTTCCTATTGATTTTCTTGGCTTTGTTTAAAAGAAGATTTTCTTTGAATGGTAGCTTAATGTGGTCCCATTCAAATAGAATGAGAGGGTCCGCTGAGGTGAAACAAGACTGAATACTTTTAGACTTGAGACAGTATGCATTAATTGCTTCAAAAATCGAAGCTTCAATTTTTTTAATGACCACCTCAATGGGACAACATTCATTTTGGAACTTTATTCTATTTCTCTCCCACCAAATGTTCCAAACTAGTATTGATGGTGCAACAACCCAAACAGCAGCGAAAAATGAATCCTGGAAGAGACACGGCCATGCATCACACACCTCCCCAAGATCTCCACCAAGGGGAGCAGACCAGTGAAGTTTCCCTGTAAGCCACTCCCAACAGGATGTGGCAAAAGGGCAATGTAGAAGAATATGATTACTTGTTTCGGCGTGATAACCACATAGAATTCATTCAAATGCAACAGTTATACCAAGGCAAGCTAGCATATCACTAGTCAGTATTCTTCAAGAGAGAGCCAGTCATAAAAAGGATCCCACTTTGGGAAAAACTTATGGATCCCAGAAAAGTTTAAATCATTTAGAACAAGGCATGAGATTATTTCTTGCAATCACATGGTAACCCTGTTTAACTAAATAAGTCCCTAAGGGAGAAGGGGGCCAAATAAGTTGATCTAGGGGGTCCTTAAAATGATTAGGTCTCTGCTAAAGGATCTTTGAAAGTCTCATTTTCTAATATTCCAGAATGGGGATGGCTGACAAATCTTTCCATGATGCTTGTGGAAATCCATTGGTATTTATAATATTAAAGTAGTTTTTAACTTTAGTCCCTCATATATTTGACAGAACATCCATGGCTTGAGATAGAGAATCAATCATTTTGAGAGGGGGAAAATTATTCCAAGAATCACACCAAAAATCAACTTTTGCACCATCATAAATAATCCGTGTAAGAAATGGAAGAAAAAACACCCTACATTTAATCATGAAATTCTACATGTTGGAGCTAGGAGGAGGTTTAGAAATGGTAAATATTATTTCTTGATTATTCACATCCAGATACTTACTCTTACGGATGGCAACCCAATTAGAATTATGATAGGAAAACATTTTCCATGGTAGCTTGGCACCCAGCGCCAAGTTTCTACACCCAAGTTTTTGTATTCCAACACTCCCCAAAGCCTTTGGTGTGCAGACTTTTCCCATGCTAGAAGGTGAATCTTATCTTGAGACTGTTTGGTCCCTTTCCAAAGAAAACCTTTCATTTTTGCCTCAATAGATGCTAAGATACCCTTAGGTAGTAGGACAGACATAATATAGTTAGGAATGATGGCCAAGACTGATTTTATCATAAGAATTTTATAAGCAAGAGATAACCAAGTGTTTTTCGAAGATGCAACTCTGCTTTGAATTGATTTGAGGATGGGATCCCAAAATGACCCATTATTTATGCCTAAAATAGCAGAATAACCAAATATGTACTTGGCAGAAGCTCAATCTTAAACCCCAAATATTCTGATATATATGATTCAATCAGCAAAGGACAATTCATGAAGGAAATTTTAGTTTTATCTGCATTGATTTTTTGCCCTGAACTAAGTTAGTAGTTGTCTAGAATTCGCTTGATGGCATGTGCTTCTCTTAAAGTGGCTTCCCCAAACAAAAAGGTGTCATCAACAAAGAGGGTGTGAGTCACACTAGTATCTAAATTTGGAATTTTGATACCTCTCCACAAGTTGTCATTGAGAATAGCAATAATGGACCAACTTAAAGCCTCAACCATGATTATAAAAAGATATGGAGAAAGTGGGTCTCCTAGCCTAATACCCTGAATAGAATCAAACAAGCCACATTATTCTCCATTGACAATAACTGAGAATTTAGCCCTGGAAAAAAGAGCAAGGATCCATTTGCACCACCTATGGGAGAAGCCAAATTTTAGCATCACTTGGCGAAGAAAAGGTGTGTCCACTCTATCATAATCTTTTAGCATATCTAACTTAATAAGCATTGCCTCCAAATTATGTTGCTTAATCATATGAAGAGTGTCATGCGCCACAAGGGCCCTCTCTGAAGTCTCCTTGTCAGGCATAAAGCCCCCTTTCTCCTGGGAGATAATTTTGGAAATAACTAGTGCTAATCTTGCAGCAATAGTCTTGGAGAAAATTTTGTATAATGTGTTACAGAGGGAGATGGGTATGAAGTCAGCAAATAAGAGGGGCTCATTTATTTTTGGAATGAGAGCAATCGCCGTGTTGTTGACCTTTTTCAGCATACCCCCACTTTTCCTAGACTCTTCCAAGGCTTCCCATACTTCATATCCAATTAAATCCCAGCATTTTTTAAAGAATAACAGAAAAATCCATCCGGTCCATGTGCCCTATCTGCACCCATTTAGAAAACTGCAGACTTAACTTCTTTAATTGAAAAGGGTCTGAGGAGACTAGCATTATCCATTTCCGACACTAAGGAAGGAATGTTAGATAGTAATCCAATCATGCTTTCATCCACCAAGGCTTTAGTTTGTCGTTTTGCAACAAACAAATCAGAAAAGAAATGCACCCCCTCATTTTTAATCTCATTAGGCTTTGTCAACATTCTACCATGGGGGTCTGAAATTTTGAGAATTTTGTTTTGAGCAGATCTAGCTTTAGTAGAGGCATGGAAAAAAAGGGTATTTCTATCTCCATCTTTAAGTCGGGGCTCTCTATATTCCTATCTCCAGAAAATCTTTTCATATTCCAATTGGAGTTTCCTCTACTCATGATATGACTGTGGGTTAATACCAAAGCTGAGAATTTCTTCATTGATTTGCTCCAATTGGAATCCAATCTCAACCTTAGTAGCAAAGATATTTTTTAAAACATTTATGTTGCATGCTTGAATGGTTCTTGAAATGAGGGGGAGCTTCTTGTTGAACTGAAAAAGTCTCGTTCCCAGAATAAAAGGTAGATCAATCCACCACATCTTCAAAAGAGAAAAAAGAGGGATCCCTAAACCATATTTTTTCACATTTGAAGGATGTTGATTGAGGTTTTTTGGGTGCCATTGTGTCAAAGGTTATTTGAAGAGGGAAATGATCTGAGCCTGAAAAAGTGATAATCTCGGAGCTGCAAACACCATATTTTAAAATCCACTCTACATTTACAAATAACCGATCAAGTCTCACAGCAATGTACATGGACTGAGATCTTTTGTTAGTCTATGTGAATTGACCATTATTTGGAATACAGTCCACCAAACCATTATTAATCACAAAATCTTGGAACTCTGACACCGTCTTTGGGGGAGGAATTATAGCACCAAATTTTTCATTTCCACTTAGGATGGCATTGAAATCACCACCCAAAAAGATTGGGATATCTGGAGCAGCAATACAAGTTGCAAATATGGAGTCGTGGACCATTTTCTTCTCCAAGGAGGAATTTGGGCCATAAACATTGAAAAGAAGAAAACATGCATTGAAGCATTCAACTTCCACTTCTTGCCAATTAGCCTTAGCTGCCAACTTTTTGACTTTGATGAACTTGTCCTTCCACAGAATCGCCAATCCCCTTGAGGAACCAATGGAAGGGGAAGCAATGTATCTCCAATTTTTCCATTTGGCAAATGGTTGCATATCTTCTGTCTCAGAGAACTTTGTTTCTTGCAGTTAATGCACCTAACATTCCACAAAATGATTTTCATAAATTTCATGGAGACCACCTTGCTCACTATGGGCTAAATTTATCTGAAGTAGACTGGATGCTAGATTGATATCAGTTTTGTTCATTTTATTCTTAGGAGGTTTGCCAGCTTTCCCACGGATTTTAGATGGAGGAGAGAACTCAAGATAATTCAACGGTGTTTGTAGAATGGAGCAAGGAGAAGGTTGGGCCTCATCTAACATAGGAGAGAGCAAAGGGATCTCTTGCCAGGTCAGATCTCTAGCCTGCATGTCTATATTCAAATGAGCATCCAGCTGATGATATTTAATATCTGACTTCACATCTGATATATTTGTATGATACAAGTACGTGTCATCAAGATTTGGGCACAAAGAATGAGGGGCAGAAAGCACCTCATCCACCAATTTGATCAGTTTGATAATTAGCTCGGATAATCCTAGTGCATCTTTATCATTCAAGTGAAGGGGCAACCTTGATTTATCAGCCCCATAAGGCACCAATTTGTACTCACCCTTCCTAGAGACATGTCTCGAGGATGAAATTATGTCCCCTTCAATAGCCTTTTAATGTTGGTTTTGGGGTGGTTGAGTAATCTAAGGAAGAGAGTAGACGGTAGGACTAGGAGAACATACTATGTAATCTTGTTTTGCAAATAGCACCTGTGGGATATCAAAAGAGGAGTGAAGAGACCACATGGTTGAGATAACACTTTTAGTTGCCCCTCCTAAAACCCCAATAATTATGTCACCTATTTGCACCCCGGATATGATTGAGTGACACCACTGGGATATGAGAACCCTTCTTAAAAATGCTGCTAAGGCATAAGGGTGACGGAGAGAAAGGAATAATCTCCCAAGAAGAGGAGATGGGAGTTGCGTTATTTGAAACCACCAATGTGCGGGGACAAACCACTATATTAGCATCAATTTCATGACAAACTAGAGAGGACAGATGTCTAATTTTTCAGGCACTTCATGATTTAGTATAGAGCATGAACTTGAGATAGCACTTTTAGTTTCCCCTGGTGACAATTCATCTTTTATAAGTCCCCCATTTGTAACTAGGATGTGAATAAGTGAAATCACTAGCCTATGAGAACCTTATTTGGGGATAAGGCTAGACAATAAGGATGCAGGAGAGTGAAATTCTTTCCCAGGGTGTTGCGCTAGGAGCATTGTTGTTTACTGCTACCAATTTGTGAAATCCCATCCCTAAAATAGCAACCAATTCATGACATATTAGAGAAGAAGAAAAAACTGAATTTGCATGCTCTATAGAGCACTCTGAATCTGTGGAACCCTGTTTTGGAGAACTAGGACGTTCTTGGGGAGGGACTTGCTCAGCTGGACACAAGCCAGCCGAGGAAAGAGAGCATCACTCTAGTAATGTTGAGAAGTCTTCACATACAGAAATATTCCAATCTAAGTTAGCATGACACTGGCAAGAGAAATACCCCAACAACTCACTGCTTAAATGGACTCTGATTGGGTCATCTATCAGCATTGTTTGCTTCCATAACTCATATGGAGAAGAAATTTGAAATTCCACAAGACTATGTTTTTCGAGATCCAAAAGAGCGTGAAATCTAATGGGCAGATGAGGTTCAAAAGGTCTCAGGTCATGCTTCAAGAAAGTACCAACTCGGTTTGCCAACGTTTCAACCACCTCCAAATCTTCGAGCTCGAGGGGAGAAGAGGGAAGAGAGAACCAAAATGGGGCAAACATAATGGTAGTAGCAGAAGGATCAAAATGTGGAGTCCAACATTGTGAGTGAAGGCCAAAACTCATCATGAACCAAGATTTGTGTTTATGCATCGGTCCCTATCTTTCTTATTTGAAAAAGCCACAATAAAGAAGTCACAATTGTTATCTGTATAGAAAACTTCATTCACATTCTTCCAAGAAGCAGAACACCATGTGCAGGGATTTGAAATGGGGGGGTCCAATTCCAAAACTTACCTTTTAGCACTCTATCTGAAAGCTCTGAAACTTAGGGTTGCAGGAGATCTGTGGAGAGTCAATCTTAGGCTTCCATCCACAACAACTCGTCCAATATTCTGAGTAAATGTCAGCCTGGAGGGGCCACGGTTCCCTCGAGATATTTTCTTGAAGAGATGATTTTCGTCTACCTCTCCTCCCATTATGACGACGACGCAGCCTGGATCTCATTCCAGAAGACTTATTCACCGTTGAGCGATCCTCAATCCTCTTAGTACCCTTAGGGAGAGGCAAAATCCCAGCAAACTCTATCGCAAGAGGCACTTTCCATGAGGGGAACTCCTAAGATTTCTTGGATTTCGGAGTTTGATGAAAATTCCTTATAAGTGTTGTGTCGTTTCGAAAAGAGGGAAAACCACGTCGTGTCTGAGGAACATAAGGAGGGGCATCCAACACATCTAGCGTCGATGCTACATGGCAAGAATCCTCCACAGAAAACCTCTTGTTACCATGATCACCAAAAAGCCCTGCTTAGTGCGGTCTACATATGTCCACCATTTTTGTTTTGGAATACCCACCGAGGAACCCAAGTCCTAGATTGTTGACCTGCAGCTAAATGTAGAGCACCCAAAACCCCCTCCCTACCCTGAGACTGATTTGTTTGATCAAATTTCTCCTGGAAATCCCATGGGCCGCCATTGGAAGGGTTATGGCTAACTGTTTTGCCCGTTGGAGGTCGTCTCCCCACCCGATCCATAGATTTATGAACCTAGCATGCCTAATTGTTGTCTTTCTTTCCAAAAGCTTAGACATTACATTCTCAACTATAAAATATTGCTCATTGTGAAAATCAATCCTCTGAAGTACCTCTTGAACAAAGATGTACTCACAGGAAGATTGGCCAAATGGGTAATGATCCATAGTGAATTTGATAGTGAATACGTTGACAAAAAAGCCATTTAAGGGCGAGTGACAGTAGTCCAATTGGTTGATGCACCAGTACCAATGTATCATCATATCTTGACCAACCTTCCAAATGAGGTTATATTTTTTATAGAACATACACAATGGAAATTATACATTGATGGTTCTTTCATTCAAAAAGGAGCAAGTGCTAGAATAATGTTCATTACACCCTAAGGGGATGCAATCCCACGATTATACAGGTTGAACTTTGTTTATACCAATAACATAGCAAAGTATGAGGCTCTCCTTAAAGGTCTGAAGACACTTACTCAATGGAAAATTAAGTATTTACATGTCTATGGTGATTCACAACTCGATATAAAATAGGTCAATAATAAATAACATGACCGAGGATGAGAAAATCATGCCCTACAAGGCGATGGTGGAATATTTTATGAAATATTTTGATTGTATCATCTTTGAAAAATTTCCCAAAGCACAAAACAAAGCAAATGATGCAATGGCAACTTTGGGATCTCTATTGGACATCCCTAACAATGTTACACATTATGTGTTCCTTAGTATAGCAACTTATGTTCCTAGCCTTCGAAGCCCCACTGTTTGAGTTTGTGTGAGATCGTTGGACCTAACTCCCCATGGTACACAGATATATGCACTTACCTATGCGACCAATATATGCCTCATGATTTGTCCCAAAACAAACAATGTCATCTTCCTCTAGATTTGGAATTTATTTAGAATTGTAAAAAATGTCTTTATTAACTTATAAATGAGTCAATAACTGGTATCTTTTGTATAGATGATGCCCCAATAGTCCAGACGATTACTCTTTGTTTGGGATTGAGCAAAGCAAATTTGTAGGATATTAGGATAGGATAGCATGCAAGCCAATTATAGGTGGCAGCTTGCTCTGCAGAATGGGCCATTCAAATGTTACCTATAATGTTAGGATTGTGTGCATAAATAAAATGTTTTATATGGCCTATGTCTATAAACTTTTTAGGTATAGTGTATCATTGGCCCATCAAGCAATCCACTAGTACACTCGACAATCTTGTGCACAATCTAATCTATGCATGTGAAAATCATTGTCATTATAATAGGGATCTCACACACTATTCAAATTATCGGTCTACAGTCTAGTGGTTGAAGCTAGGAGCAACAATGCAAGTAACTTGGTACAAAAAAGGGTATGATATTACCATATACATGATCACACTATGAAATAATAATATCAACCTAGTTATGAATCATGTTTCCATGTGGAATCCATGAGTAAAGAAAATGCATAGATAGATCATACATCGATATATTTGCAAAATTCTCCTTGGAATACGATAAAAAAAAAAATCATAAATCACAATTGTTTTGTCAATCTCCAACTAGCTACAAGTGAAACTTCTTATTTGGAAAATATTCATAAACTAGAAAAGGGAAAGACAACTTGGAAATTGATTAGAATATATTTGGCTTTTAAATAGTGATAGACAAAGGCCCAAAGGATTTTGAGGGAAGGAGATGAGAAATGAAGAGTTGTCATGCATGCCCAAGTTCCATTCTCAGATAATCTTGGGCACATTTTGGTAAGCTTGTTTACACCTAGATAGAGCACACTTACGACAACACCCACACTTGTGTCACCATAAGGCCTCTAGGAAGTAGGGGTCTAGTGCAACTATATTAGAGCCTCATGCCTAATCTTGTGCCCTCTAAGAGCTTTACCTTGGTGTTAAACCTAGCACTCATAGCCCAATGGGTGTCAATAAGTTTTAAGGCAATGTAATTACCACAATGAAGATCTTTTGAAGACATGTCGAAATCCCACCCAGGAATCAATGTTCCAAGCTTTCAAGTTAATGTGGTTGTGATGAAGGGAGCCAAATGAAAGCATGTTGCAGACCTAGAAATTGTGTTCCCTGCCTGCCTCCCCCAAAACAAAACTGAGGCCTGTTAAGTCTTCAAGTATCCTTGACAAACAAAAATAGAGGTAGAAAATAGATATTTCTAATTAAACGATACAACTAACAAGATATAGAGCATTCCATATTTCTCCAAATAAGTCAAACTGACAAGAAAGTGGCAAAAACCATAATATTTACATGTGTCATATGTCTCTTCAAGATAACAAACTCAAAGAATGACATGAAACAGCCTCACAAGATCAATGAAACTCGATCTATTACACCTCAATATTGCCAGGAACTAATAGTATGCAGTTACAGATACAAAAGTTACAAAATTTACTAAACAATTGGCATATTTAGAGGTTCAATCCTTGAAGATTCTCAAAAAACTAATGTTGAATTGAATGTCTGTCATGACCAGCCAAATGCTAGGATTCCAGTTTCATTCTCTTTCCCAAATCCTCTGCCTCAACTTCTATGGATTCTATGCCTCTCTTTTCTGTGGTTCCGTTGCTTATCACGGCCTTCGGCTCCGAAGCCATATACTCATGTCTCACAAGACTTGTGACAATGGCATATTCAGTATATGTTCCTTTGGAATCTGATATTTGTTTCCTCTGTATTGGAGAAATGTGTCCACATGTTGCATCCTCTAGTGCTTTATTCCTCAAACTCTCAATTACATTGCCTTTTCCATGTTCAAAATATTCAGTGCAATCCTGCAGAAAAATCAAATTTTTTTGATAGGCAGCAACCAGATTAACGAAACCAAAAGTGCTGTGAAAATTATCCTGGTGGGGTCTCAGGACTTATTACCATGCTTTAGAAGCAAACTAGAAGTATCAAATTTCACATTATTAATAGCAATATCAAGTTCTCAGAAAGCAATTTATCCAAAAGGAATTCAATTCTATCCAGATTATCATGCTCAATCCTAAATAGGGCACTTCGGTTTGACATTTAAAAGAGTCTCTACTAACAGTCATTAATTATTTTCATAAGCACTAAGAGATGTAGTTGCATCTAAACTTCCTTTTGTTCATGAAACATTGACTACCATAAGAATATCTGGAATGCGTTTAGAATAAACAATAAGCCTTGCACACAAATGCAAATCTAGTGCTAGATAATGAACCATTGGAACGTTACATGTTGATAATTGAGAACCTAAAAGTAGGAAACAATAATATAATCAGTTTCTAATCAGAAATAAAATACATTAGATGGGCATTCGTAGGGTTAGTTAATTGCAATTCGACAAAGCTTTTTAAATCAAAAAAGAATATGCCTAGTTATAAAGCCACGATATAACAAGAATATCAATATGCATTCCACACCTGAAAATCAATGGGATAATCCAGTTGAACTGATGAACAGTCACACCCATTGCCAAAATTAAGCTTCAAGATAACTCTAAATGGTTTTGATCTCAAAGTCTCCCTGTGACAGCCAAAGTTAATTCCTAAAATAGATTTTGAAATTAACCACTTTTTAAGAATTCAAAATACTCATAAGAGATTTGAAATTAACCACTTTTTAAGAATTCAAAACTCTCATGATTACCTCTGTAGTTTAAAGGGCTGATCTGTCAAGAAAGCAGACTTTAGATGAGGCCTATCTGGAAAGCTTGCCTGCCAACATTGTAATTCCAAACAACTGTCAAATAGCAATTCTCTTTCCACATTTAAAAATGTAAAGATGAATTAATCAAATTGGGAGTACAACCAAGAAGTTTCGAGTGTAAATAAAACTAAATCTCAAACCAATGCTTAAAAACTTAGACAAGAATAGCATGGGATCTATATCTTATTAAGGGAAATATTAATGTGCATTTCTATTCAAGTAAATACGCAATGTCACTTCCATTGAGAATTAAATAAGGAAACAACATTTTGTAGCGCCATGCAAAAGTAGATCCAAAGCATGTCTTACCTCCACAGATTTGATAAAAGGCAAGGCTGCTTTATTTCCATGTACACTTGAAATCCTCAACTTCCACTTTGCGTACCTTTTCTCTGCAAGCATACTACTAATTATTTAATGCTGAAAGAAATCACTCCTTAGCCAATGTTAGTTACTATTTGACTAAATTACTTTGTGAACAGAGACTGACTCTACCACTAAACAAAATCCTTATATGTTTACTTATGCAACGTTACAAGATACAGGAACTAATTATAAGCATGCCACCTCAAGATAAATGTTATGCTCATGGGCCAGGGGGACTTGAGTGCCCCATGGGCTTGAGGTCCCATGAAGTACGGTACTCTGAGATGGATTGGAGCCTACTCATCGGCCGAGGGTTGTTGAATGCCCTTGGGCTTGAACAAGGAGGACAAGCTCCGAGGTGGAATGAGGGATGGAGGATCTCTTGCCATACTCATTAACCAGGTGGCATTGAGAACCCCTAGGCTTGAGAGTCTCGTCAAGTAGGCCAACTCGAGATGGAAGGAACGCCATGCTCATGGACTTGGGGCATTGAGTGCCTCTAGGTTTGACAATCTTATCAAGTATGCCACCTCAGTATGGATGGATGGAAGATCCGCCCATGCTCTCACAATACAAATACAATTGTCCTTGAGATTGCAGTTTGAAAGATATTCCTAATGAATTCCTAATACGATTGACTGCTGGAATAGACTTGCTCAAAATGATATTGATGTGGAAGTAGATATTGATGATGGATTTTTGGAATTAAATGCTATTATGGATTATTAATATTTATTTTACTAATATCAGTTTCTAGTGATTATATGATGTGTGTAGGACCTAAACCAAAAATAATTCCAATAAGGGACTTTAGAATTCACAATTTTATTACAAGTTTATGCTACTAAGGATAATGCATTTCTCATCTTGAGTTGGATTTGTTGTTTCACGACTAAATTTAGGTGAATCTCAAAAGGGTACATTACAATTGGTATCAAAGCATTCTGCCATCCTACGGATCAAAAGGTAGTTTATGTAATTAAGTCAAAAGGCTCAAAGAGCTTTGGAAAGAGAAAGAAGGAAACTTGCAACAAGTAATAACCCAATTCAAAGCAATAATATGGGTGAACAATTGGGAAATTAACTGAGGATGTAAAATGGAACAACTCAATTACTCCTCCAAACCCTACAAAACATTAATAACACAATTAACAGCCTTAGACCCAACCAAACTAATGGGAGGGATGTCACTTCTAATCATTCTGAGAGTGAAAATAGGACACCACAAGGGTCAACACCTAGATTAAAAAGACCATCATTCATACCTAGAGAGGGGCCAACAAGAGAGGAAGAGGAAAATAATCCAACAATTGATAACTTCGACGAATATGCAGAAGCATACTCATGACTTGAACCAGAAATGAGAAGTATCTGATTTAGGGAATATTGTGATGCTAGGGCAAAAAAATACCTAACAAGGACAAAGGTCAACCTAATAAAGATCCGCGCCAAAGAGTTAGTAAAATGGCCATTCCTAATTTTGATGTATCAAGAAAAGCCATTGCACATTCCTAAATCCAAAAAAAAAGGCATATTTCTCCCTTGGTCCTGTGAAAGAAGATGTTATTAAGTTTACCATCTTACATTTGGACAGGAGTCCACATGATTGGTGGCATCATGGTTTTATTACACGAGGGCAACAAAATGTTACAACCTGCAATGAATTTATACAATAGCTAATAGATTGGTTTGATCAAAAGCACCCTAAAAGGCACTTTAAAGAACTAACACAATTGAGATAAGGATCAATACAGGGCTATGTAGCTGAATTTCAGAGAATCTTCATCATGGTAACTAAAATTACCAAGAAAAGATTGTGATTTATTTATTGAGGGGTTAACAAAATCAGCTTGTGGCCTGGTCGGTGCCCTTGACCCCACTCCCTTCATTATGAAATACAAAAAGCCTTGAAGTCAAATAGCACAACAAGAAGGGAAAAGGGCTATGCAAAAACTATACCCTCAAGAACAACTCATCCATCATCCCACAAAAAATTTTGGCAACCAAGAATACCACCTACTCAGTCACAAAATGTAGACGAGGACTGGAATGAACTTTCAAAGAAGGGATTGTATTTCCTTCGTAAGGAAAAATGGGTGCCGGTATATATTTACAAAAAGATGACAAGCACACAACCTAGAAGCAATATTGAATGAAGAAATGAGTGAAGACCAATTTGAAACTCGGAAAGAAAATGAGGCAACATGATGAAGAAAATGGAACTTTAGCCACACTCTCGAGGGCACCCAGATACCACCCTTTTTGAATATGTAGTGTTCTACAAGGAAAAAAGTAATTGTCCTAGTAGACAGTGGTGCCACCCATAACTTTATCGATGAAGAATTGGTGACAAGGATGAAATTAGAAACTAAAGATTTGAAGGATTTAAGGTGGTCATGGCTGATGGGCTCACTACCCCATGCACACAAAAGATCCAATAACTGATAATCACATTAGAAAGACATCAAATTAAGGATGACTTCTATATGGTGAATATGGGTGGTACTCTTATGGTGTTGGATATCCAATGGTTGCATTCCTTAGGGAGATATTACAAAGACTTCCAAAAGATGGAATTTTGCTTACAACACAATGTCCACGAGGTAATCTTACAAGGTTTATCTGATGGGAACCCAAGGCTAGTATCAGCCAAAAGAATGGAGAGAGCCTTTAGACAAGGACAAGCAAAATGGGCAGCACAATGTATGATTCTTGAGAAATCTACGTCCAATGGAGGTAGAGCTACACATGTTGACATCCAACCTATCCTAAACAAACATACGAAGGCTTTTAGCAACATTCTACAACGAATTCCTCCAAAAAGGGGTTTTGAACATACTATGAACTTGAAGGGGTGAAACCTATTATTACCACACCCTACTGACAGCAAGAAAATATAAACAAGAAATTGAGACAACCATTAAAATTATTGGAAATGGGGCATATTCAAACAAGTTCTAGCCCCTTGCTTCCTCTGTAGTACTAGTAAAAAAGAAGGATGGTACTGTGAGGATGTGTATAGACTATTGATCCCCTAAAAAGAAAACCATAAAGAATTGTTACCCCATACTTAGGGTAGATGGATTAATTGATGAGCTTCATGGGGCAATGTACTTCTCAAAAGTTCAACTACATTTCGGATACCATAAAATTAGGTAAGGAGGATGTCCCCAAAACACCCTTTAGATGTCATTTTGGACACTTTGAATTCCAAGTATTACCATTTTGATTAACCAATGCCCCTGCTACTTTCCAATATTGCATCAATCGCCTATTTAGCAAACAACTAGGAAAATTCCTCTCGGTGTTCTTTGATGCTTCAACTGTGTTCAGACAGGTTAGTGAAGATGAATGACACTTTCTAGGGTGATATTGGACAACTTGTTCAAGACTTATTATTTATAGGAAGTTACTATTTTTAGTAAGTGTCAATTTCAACACTGATTGGTCAGTTCGGAAACTTACTATTTTTAGTTACTATTTATAGTAATCACCTTTTTTTGGCAGTTGGCCATGGCTTCAGTCTCCTCTCAGCTTCAACAGACAGCATCTTTAGTTTCAGAGCCTAGATAGTTGGGCCTATGCTTAGCGTATTACTATTTATAATAATTGTTATTTTGGGGGTATTGGCCTCACACTCAACTTCAGTTCTCTAGTTGGTTCATGGATCGCCTTCTAGGGATTTTTCAAAGGGTTTGGCAGACACTTATTATTTTAGTAAGTCATTGGCACGATGGGGTCCAACCTTACTATTTATAGCAACTAGTAAGGCATCAGGATGATCTGGCACGCTTTTTTCAGGAGTTAGCAGAATTATCAAAAGAGTATTATTTTGGCTTATATTAATGATTGGAGGATTCATTTAATTATTATTAAAGTTAAATGCTTTAAAATTAATAATATTAAATTAAATTAAAAGGTTATTAAAAGGGGTATCAAATGCTAAGGCATTTAATAATTTAATAAAGCCAATGTATTTGGCCAGCTTGGTCACCCATCATGGAGATATTAAGTTATAACAAAAAGCAAATATTTAATGTGCTTTCTAATGGTTAAAAGGGCGCATAGAAAATCATAACCTTTGAGGAAGATATAAAAAGGTAAAAAGCAATCAATGCCTCATTCATTATTAAGATTGCTTTTTGTAGGATTAGAGAAATTGTAACCAAGGGTTTGCTGCAATTGGAGAATTTCAGGCTTTTGCGAACGAAAAATCCCAAGAGTTTGAATACTTGCAGGTGTGGAACATCATCCAAGAGCATTGATTTCAGGAGGCTTCATTCAGGGGCTTCAATTGAGCTTTAATTTCATAGAATTTGACAGAGGATTCAAGAATATATTCAGGATTACTGATCTGCAGGTTGAAACCATTCTAAAGGGTAGATTTGTAAAGTTATTGCACACATTTCAAGAGGAATATCATTGCAACTTTCAGCCGTACCAGTTTGAGGGTTTCAAGAAGTGTGTGGCTTTCCTAGAGCACTTTTTCCAGAATTGTGATTATTGTGTGTAGCTGGTCAACAAATATTATCAGCAAATAATATATTATCTATGCCAGACAATTTGGGTATGTTTATATTTAATAAATTAAATTCTAGCAAGCAAGGGTTCAACTGTGAAAATTGTTGTTTTAAAATCAAATAGTTAAATTGCAATTCATAGTTTATTTCTAGCATTATATTTCTATTCCATAAACATCAAATCAAAAATAAAGAGCAATTAAATCAAAAGTCAGAAAATATCCCTCAATCAGAAAATCAAAACTTCAGATCAAAGGGGGACATTACATCTGATCTATAACAAAACCTAAGAAGATCACTTAAGACACATAGATGAAGTATTGGGAATACTTGAACAACAGTCAATATTTTGAAGCACTGTTATTTTCCAAAATGTCCATGTGTGAATTTGGAATGGAGATTTTATATCTTAGGGACAAAATCAATGCTCGAAGAGTCGGCGTTGATGAAGAAAATATCAAAATTATAAGAGATTGGCCAAAACCAAGAACCTTAACTCATCTAAGGGGATTTCAAGCACTTTGCAGCTATTCCAGAAGATTTGTTGAAGGTTTCTCCAAGCTAACTGTCCCACTAACTGACCTAACTAAGAAAAGTGCTTTCTCATGGAGTATAGAGGCCCAACAAGCCTTTAAAAAACTAAAAGAAATAATTAGCTTCTACCCATGTTAGCCATTCTAGACTTCTCATTACCATTTGAACAAGAGTGTGATGCTTCGGCGAAAGGTGTTGGAGCGGTATTCATGCAAAACAAACACCCTATAGCTTTTGAAAGTTGCAAACTAAAAAAAGACCAAAAGAGATTATTCCATTTATGATAAGGAAATGTTGGCAATTATGCATGATAAATGGGTCAGAAAATTGCAAGCCTATGACTTTGACATTGAATATATGAAGGGGAAAAATAAGGTTTGTTAATGTTTTCAGATTATAGCAAGGAATAATCAACCTATCGAGATCTTTCAATAACTAAGCACAGGAAATAACATGAATGAAAAGACAAAGGAAATAGTACCCGGAATTGAAGAAGAAAAAGTTCAGATCAGTAAATCTGAATTTTGGCGCCAAAGATGAATTTCAATCTTTCAGAAGGTAGGCTGCCTTAGATAACGCTCCAGATTTGCTGTAACACCAAGGATCTAGAGCAGAGTAATATCGCTCCACATGTACTTTTAATCAGCCCCAAAATGTCACTAAAATGGTTCACTATGGACTGTAACAAGATCGTCTGAAACAGGCTCTGAAAGTCGCCCAACAGCAGACACAAAATGTTGCCTATAGCAGTCGCTTATGAGCAGATTCAAATCGCTGGTTAATGCTATTGCTAAGTATGAACAATCCAAGAATTCGCTCTTGAAGATCTCCTAATCGCTGCACCAAAAATCTCTTGCTTATGACTGATTAAAAAAAACCACTCCAACAAAATCGCAAATATCCCTTTGAAAAATCGCTGAGTAGATGTATCGATTCAATGTGGGAAAGATATGTTATGTTTTTGATATTTTCCTTCCTTGAATCGATTTCATTATATATGCTATGATTTGAAAAATAACCAAGCAACATGAGGGGCCGACTTGAGCCCATTAGTTACTCAATTTTATTTATTTAATTTCCCTTAGGAAATAACCAAACAATAAATAATAAATATAAGCAATATATTTATTATTATTATTTGAATCGCTCAATATATATCTCATATATAATTGATATTTATTTTTCAAATCATTGCATTTATTATTTGCCATGTTGATTTAATGCCGTAAAGGCAATAAATTCAACAGTGGTCAATGCTCTATCTTGAAGACCCCGTCTATTTTCCATTATGGATATCTCCGCAAATTGGAAGAACTTAATACTTGCAGAGTATGCCAGGGATGCATTGGCAAGTGACACATTAGAAGGGAAGCTACAAGATGAAAAGTTCAAAGTAGTAGAAGAGTTCATCTTCTATAAAGGTACAATATATATCACTTTAGGATCAAAAGGGAAAGAAGAAATTACGAGGGCATACCATGATACCCCTTTAGCGGGTCATCAAATATACTATAAAACTTACAAGCAAATAAGAGAGATATTCTTGTGGAAAATATCTTAAAGAAGATCTAATGAAACCTATTAAGGAATGTATGGTGTGCTAGAAGAACAAAGCTGAACAAACATTTCCCACTGGATTACATCAACCCTTACCCAACCTAATTAAAAATGGGAAAGCATTTCGATGGATTTCATTGCAAGACTTTACAGGAACAAGGAAAAGATTGTCTATACATGGTGGTGGATCGTTTGACTAAGTAGGTTCCTTTCCTTGCAATATCCACCGAATATGGAGAACCTTAGGTGATAGATGTCTTCTCTAAAGAAATCTTTGAAACAACATGGTATTCCCAAGAATATTGTCAGCGATAGAGATAGTAGATTCCTTAGTTTATTTTGGCTAGAGCTCTTCAAGCTAGGCGGAACCAAACTCACACCAAGTACATGTTATCACCCACAAACCGATGGACAGACAAAGACTGACAATAAATGGCTTGAAGAGTATTTTAGAAACTCAATAAATGGCTTGAAGAGTATTTAAGAAACTATGTTACAAGATAGAAAAATAGATAGATCAAATGGCTACATCTCGAGAAGTATTGTTATAATACCAATCATCACATGTCAAGAGGGATGATTCCTTTCAAAACATTATATGGATATGAGGCAACATCGTGTGTGTTAGCCGTATAGTTTATTATGCTATCGGATGTTAGTTATGTATGCGCCAACGGTACTTAGTTACTACCGTCGGTTGAGAACAGGTGACGACGTTTGGTCGCACCGCTTCGGGTTTTATATAAACATTGTACTTGCTCGTTGAAGACATCATGATCATTGGTGGCCATTGTAAATGTACTAAAGTTACGAATGATTAATACAAACTCTGTTATTCTCTGATCTATCTTATGTATTTGTATTTCCGTACAACGTCTATGCATCAATAAACTAGGTTACCCCAGCGGGTAAACAGTGTGGAGATTTGATTCTCACCTAAAGTTGAGTTCTAGGAGCTAGATACTTGGTCCAACAAAGTACAAACATTTCAAATACAAGGTAACTTGCACCATGTGCAAAATCAACAAAAGATGTATGTTGATCGACGAAGAATTGAAAGAATGTTCAAAGTGGGAGACTTGGTCTTCCTAAAATTACAACCCTATAAAAAATCTTCATCAATGGGAATCGTGCGACAAAGCTCAAACCACAATTCTATGGCTTGTATAAGATTGTGCAAAGGATTGGAAAAGTTGCTTATGAATCGGAGTTACCAGCAAATAGTTGAATGCATAATGTCTTCCATGTATCACACCTCAAGGTGTTAGGGCAGCATGCTACACCATGTCTAGAGCTACCACCAATTGATGATGAAGAAAAATTAATTTTGGAACTTGAGGCTATCCTTGATATGTGACAAAAGAAATTAAGGAATAAGGTTAATCCAGAATATTTGGTTAAATGGAAGGAAGATGCCACTTGGGAGGGATCAGAATTTTTTTATCATCATATTCTTAAGTTGCTTGAGGACAAGCAATCTTGGGAAGGGCGGACTGTCATGCCCTATCTAAGTAATTGCAGCCTCCAACAAGCCTACTATATAAGCAATAAACCAGGGTGATAAAATTTAATAAATGATGGGGCCAACTCAGGCTCAACAGGCAGCAATTTATTTAACGAGGCCAACTAGGGTAGATATAAAATAATTACTGAAAAGCGAGGCTGACTAGGGTAGATAAAAAAATTGCAAAGTAGCATGGTGGCCGACTAGGGTAGATATAAAATAATTACAAGCTAACAAGGAGACCAACTAAATTAAAAATACAATTATCCTAATGCAGTAGATTCCAAAGGAGGTCAACCAAGAAATAAACCATATTCCAAGCAAGAGTCTATTAAGAGTTATGTCCCTTGAAAAATGGATGATGGTTATCAAAGGATGTGTGTCTCTCTCTCCAAAAAAAGATATAAATTGGGAGACATTTCCATGAGAGAAGACAATAAGTGAAATCAGAAAAAAAAAAACAGTAAAAGAAATATATTCAGAATAAAAGCATAGAAAAGTGTGTGTGTGTGTGTGTGTGTGTTTCACTTGGGATTACAGCAGAATTTATTAATTTAGATATTGAAATATTATCCTAAGTTGTCGGTTCGGATTCGGGTATGAAATTTGTTCAATTTTTTGGGGGGGTGGTTTGAATTCGTTTTGGGTTTGTCCATACAAAAACTTATGTTTTTTTAAAAATGTGTGTGTGTGTGTGTTCATACACAAATATGCTAATAGTTTAGTCCAAATGACATATGTTTTACCTTTTTGGTCTTTTTAGTGGTCTATGTTAGGGTTGGAGGGTCAAATTGACTAAAATAGACCAAAAAAAACTTTAAAGTCAAAAAATCCATTTTTTGGCCAAATTCGGCCAGGGCCCTGCCGCAGATTTATAATTCACCATGAAAACAGCAAAATTCGTGCCAGGTACATCTGACAGAATTTGGCCAGACTTTTACAAGAATATGATAAGGACCAGACTTTTGCAAGAACCGGACCAGACTTTGGGGTTGCCAGGGAAGAATTTGGCAACATAGATATTATCCAAAGGAGTCGTATATATTGGACCATCATATTTATAAATTATCTTCAGCCCCAACCAACCTTATTTATTTCTCCTAGCAAGTGATTTCAAAGAACAAGAGGCATTTATTATTCCTTCCTATAGCAGATTTTCCTTTCGCAAAATATTTTGAGTTTATATTAATGTCTTGAAAATAGGAAGGATGGCTAGCCTTCAAAGTTCACAAGACCCAAGCACGCCACGCCAAGATGAATGTTATGCTCGTGAGCTAGGGGGTGTTGAGTGCTGCTGGGCTTGAGGCCCCATCAATTATACCATTCCAAGATGGTTGCAGCCATACTTGTGGGCCGGGAGGTGTTGGATGCCCCTAAGCTTGAACAAGGAGGATGACCTCCAAGGTGGACCGAGGGATAGAGATGATCTTACTCTTGTTATACTTGTGAGTCAGGAGGCGTGAAATGCCCTTGGGCTTGAGAGTGTCAACAAGTATGCCACCATCAGATGGAGGGAAACGCCATGCTCATGGGCTAGGGCAGGTTGAGTGCCCCATGGGCTTGAGAATCTTATCAAGTATGTCACCCCAAGATGGATGGGAGATCCACCCATGCTCTCGCAATACAGAGACAATTGTCCTTGAGATTGTGGTTTACAAGATATTGAAATATACCCCGTAACCAGCTACAGCAAGTTTGCAATTTTTTGCGATTCTGAAATAAAGTAATTATTTATCATGCTCACATTTGTTTCCCACTTATATGATGAGACTATTATGACAAGTGTAACCAATCAATGAGCATGAAGATAGTTTGCTAAACTATGTATTTTTGCATCAAATTATATGGAAGCCTATTATTTAATTGTTGATCATATCAGAAGTTGTGACAGTTTTTTAAGTTATTGGCATTCCCTTGTTTGGATTTTATTGTGAAACTCAATTGGACAACAAATGATTTCAAAAAAATTAGGATGTATCTTACAAAACTCCATTATTCCGAGGTGTGTAAGTTGTAGTTAGTTGACGACGAATCCCATTTTTCTTCAAGTAGGTGGTGAATTTTATGGTTGTGTATTCAACCCCTTGATCTTCTAACAATTCTGCTATAAATTCTTTTTACAGTTATGCCTTCAACCTTTCTTTGATGATTTTCCCTTTTATCTTCTCATTTGCAGATCTGATATAAACTCTTATTCTCCATTCTCCCTCCAAATGCACTTCACAACTTCTTAATATATCTCCCCAAGGAGGGAGACTTCATGAAGGAGCGCTCCAATAGGAGGATTTAGCCGGTGTTTGTTGGTTGCGGGCTCTAACACCACCCACAAAGGATTAGTCTCACCCTAGCTAGCCCCTTCCTGACCCCAACTTTGCAATTCATAAGACCAAAGCAAGGCGAGTTGGGCGCTCGGCAGCGCCGCACGGACACCCTTGGAGTACCAAAAAAAAAACCATTGTGATGAGAGGCAACCTTTCATAATGATGTGTCTTTCGCTAACAAAGAAAACCTTAACCCTTGATCACTGCTTTAACAATAATTATGATTGCCATTCTTGATGAATGGTTCGGTGGCTTTCATAATATAATCCCTGCACATTACCCTATCACCGCTGCCTTAACCTTTGTCTCTGTTCGATAATTTGTCATTGCTGCTTGCTACTTATATCTGCTTATATGTCTGCTGTTACATCAAAAATGATATTTCATTCCCTTCATACATCCCCTTTCAAATGAACTACACTCCCTTTTATATCTTATGTTGAGGGATCTTATGTTGAGGGAGTCACAACTCATTGCATACCTCTTGAGCTTTCATTAATCTTAATTAAGTTGTAATTATATTATGTTATATTGTATTATTATTATTATCATTATTCATATTTTAATTTTATTATTATATATTAGTAAATTCTATTTCACAGAGGGGACATTACATTGACATATAAGTTCCTCAATGACCTCTTTACTGTGCACTATGTTTTTTGTATTTACATAAAAACAGGGAGGGGAAGGAGATTCATGATGATAGACATTGATCCATGTTCTAATGAGATTGCCAGGAATGTGGAAACCCTGTTTACTGCAGAGGAGATCTAAGATCTAGAAGAGGGAGGCAAAAAAAGGGGCAGCAGCAGTGGAAGCAGAAGCATCAGGAGGGGTTGGATGACAGATTGGGGATGAATTTGTCCCCAGGAGGAATCTTTACCTTCCGATTCAAGTGCACAGCAGATGACTAATAAAAGCAGTAGGGCTAAGACTAAGAGAAATCTGCAAAGTATTTGAGGGATTTGTAATTTTATATGATAATCATCAATCATCATATGATATTATAATATGCGTTGTACTACTACTCATTTTTTGTCTAAATCTAATAGAAAATATATCAATCTGTCAACTAATCTGTTTTCATTTATTTTAAATGTTATTTAAGTTAATTTTTTAAATTAAATATCTTTTAATATGCCAAGCTTTTCTAGGTCTTGAGTGCAAGTCAAAATTCTGAGCTGGTGAGTCTTTCCTGACTCCCGAGTCTCCGTCATTTTTTTGAGCTGTATATTTTCTGCCAAGTCTGAGTTCCAAACCATGATTGGTATATCAACATTTATTATATTACTCTTCCAAGAACAGTAACACTAGCTGTAGCATCACTTAGTTGCTGAGTTTCTAAAAATGAATGCCTTATTGATAAGGCACAATATTGACTCTCATCTCAACAGTGATTGGATATTGTTTCTATCTGGGTAGCCGCAGATCAACCCCATTTTAGACAATCTACCTCATATACATTGTTACAGATGATTTTCACAAGCGACTTTTTATGATTAGCAATCTGATTCCCTTTTCACATTTTTCCGTTCATGGCAACAAAAAGAAGAGTTGATCAACTTCATAATTCCTCACGAAAGTATTTCCTCCTTATAGATCTTCATAAATACAGTTAAAAAAACACACCTATTAGCAATATACGCTATTCAAACGTAACATTTGCCTAAATCATAAACTTCAATATTTCCAAAGAGCCTACATAACTTGATTAAATTTGAGAAGCAAACAAAATTTCAAAGATCTTAAGTGAATGAAAGTTCTTGCCCAACAAAAATTACCAACTGCATTTCAGATTTTTGTTCCTTAACACTTCCTGAATTGAACCGTCCAAATTAAAATTAGTCCTTGGTAACTTAATTTTCATTCAAAAACAAAGCACAAAGGGGATAAGCTTACTCTTTGAAGGATAGGATAAACTAACTTGGATGCAGTCCACTCGAACAAATGGAGGAATTTTGTAATTCAGAAACTGCATTATGCCAGTAATGACCTGCCATGGATAATATATATAATATAATAATATGCAGAAGATGAGAAATTAACTTTGCTAAAGCCTAATACAATAATTTATGGTGTAACTGCTTTGGAGATTCAATAAACTTGAGAAAAAATCTGCATCATATCCTATGCTACAAGAACATCTCATATTTTCATGCTAGAAGATCACTTATGAAAAAGTTCAAACCCAATCAAAATGTGATACAAACATCTTTCTCTATAAGTTACTGGAATGATATAGGCAGAACAGCAGGAGGATAGGAATCTTTATTGTGATCTACATGTTTCTTTATTTTCCCTTTAGGGTTCAAACTTCATACTTGAATCTGTCATAGATAAAGTCACACATACTATTGACAACCAAGCCATGAAAATTTTATCATGCCTTTGAAAGTGCTCATGTTGACCTTTATACCACGGTTACCTGATTTGTGTTAATAATATAGCCTTTACGGCTAAGATCAACGATTATCTAATGGATAATTAAAGGACAATTAATAAATAATAATATGATTATTATTATTACCCTTTAATTATTATATCTATGATTGTGCAACTTTATAATAATAATAAATTTATCATTATTATAAATAAATAACTTGCGGGCCCAAGTCGGCTACCTCTGGGAGGTAGAGTTTAATATCAAAAGCACACACATATATATATATGAATTTGATTCTTGGAATAGAACACACCGAAACATAATGTGTTGTTCTTCCTTGCAGGTTTCAATACATTCAGCGATCTGTTCTTGAGCGATTCTAATTATCTTTGGGATGCGAATTACTCCAGCCATTGAAGATTGAATTGCTCCATAAGAGAGCTGTGTTTGGGTGCAAAATACATTAGATATTATGTGCAGATATCAACGGCACCTTATTAGTTCTTGAAGTCCAATATTTCCAGCATATTCAAGGTTCGATTTGTGTCAAGACCGACTGAATTTGTAAAGAGATTTATGCATACCATGATGTGCGAATTATGCAAGTAATCACACAGCATTAGAATGCGATTCATACCAGCTATCATATGTGAATGGGTGATCGACAAGTGCGATCTTGACATATCATGCATTACGGGCAAATTCGAGACTTGAATTCGCATAATTCAAGAACAATCTAAAGGCATCTTTAGGGCTGTAATTTGAACCAGTTATGGCATCGACTCAATATCATATGGAGGATGAATTTGCAGATCTGATCTGAAAGAAGTTAACAGATCAGACCTAAAGGCAGATCGGATGCAGCCTTAGGAGGGCGACCTGAAGACAAATTGAAGGAAGCCCTAAGTTGGCTAAAACAACATTCATATTTGGAGAGATTGAAGGCATTTCCAAAGTTGGATTTCAGAGCTTACAATCCGGGTAATATCTATCCATCTTTGTGATCATTTTATTTATATCCTGTGCTTAGTTTTGATAGACCTCTATAGATTGAATATTCCTTATGATAATCTGAAAATATTAACAATTTGTTCCTTGTCTTACATGTTTCTTCACATGTGTTGCCTTGGTCAAGTTCCCTATTTAACATACATGGCGGACTGGGTTATCAAAGTCTATGTCTATATTTAGTTATTAACTTGCTATTGGCAGTGGCTTGTCACTAAAATATTTCAATCCTTTCTTTTGGATGACTAGGTACAGACTTATGTAGTTTACGTGGCAGATTTGCCTGCCACACATCCATCTTGAGCATCTCCAGATTTGCCGAAGATATTGATCTTGCAAGCAAGTAAATTTAGACCATTGACCATGTTTGAAGAAGTAAAGTGGCAGATCAGAAACACTTAAAGACATTTGACATATTGTGTTTGGTCCATGTGAATTGAAAGATGACTATGTGGAACCTCTACAAGAATTCATTGCTATAGCACTGAATTAGACGATGCCCCATGGAGTCTAGTAGCAAAATTAGTGGCGGACATTTTATGTTTATTCAGCAGTATATTTTGCTTGATTGAGAAAATTACATGGTTATCACTCATGTTTCAATATCTTAAGATATGCAAAAAAATGTTTATAAATCATTGATCAAATGGAATTTTGTGAAAACAAGTGGCACGCTCTAGTCAATATCCATAGATCACCAAATTATACCATCCGACAATTTGGTCATCTACAAATTTAATTAAATCATTAATCTTGAGGAAGAGTTGTTATCAAATTTAATTAAATCATTAATCTAGAGGAAGAGTTGTTATCAACCATTGATTATCGATAGCATTTAGCAGCTTAAGCTAAAGCTCATTGGACAATGTAACCAAGTAGTTTGTGCGCTTCCACATGGCCTCAATAGGTTAATATATGTATGCAAACATTAATGTAATGTCCCCTTTTTATTTTTTTATTTTTCTGATTTTTTTCCTTTTCTTCTCAAAGCCAAACAAAAACTATAACAGCAAACTGTAAACTAAAACAGGTGATTGGAAACTCTTGAAATAAACCCTTAGGTGCTAACATAAACCCTCACTTGCATCTCAAACAGTAAATCAATCATGTAGATGCTCAATTTCATAGATTGTACTTGCAGATCTATGAATCTACAGAAGTATACACCCTATAATAATAACTATGTTCAGATCTGAGATGTAAATATCTATGACAAGGATCACAACAACAATCAAAATGAAACCTCCAACTGAGTTTTATTCTAGATCTCTACTACTGGGAAAATTACAATTGCTGATGTGACAAAATGCAACATAAACATAAAATTTTAGACCAAAAAAATGTCATGAATCAACTCACATTAGCTTATACAGTTAGCAATCAGGCTGCAACCTTCCAAAATGGCAATAAATGATACTGAATGGCCACAGTTAGAGCCGAAACTTGAAAACATGCAATGAACTATTCTACAAAAGTCGGTGCCTCAAATGGTGATTAAAATACACCTCATAGCACCAAACAATGGCAAATCGCCCCCAAAAAGTGTACAACTCCTCTTCAAAATGTTATAGGATAGTACAACAATTCAGATCAGCAAGGTGACTATTAAATGTTGTTGACCAGCAACCACAAACCCTCTAAAATGTTGTCGCCCCTCAATATGAATGATATCAGCAAGTAATGATATGGTATGGCTCCTCAAAATTGCCAAAAATTAATATGCAAACCTTATATGCTGTTGCTCCAAAATCAACAACAAATAATAGGAAATCAGCCACAAAAATGTACAACTGCATAAAAGCTCTGAAAATCAGAGCAATAGATGAACTGTGTAAAAGGATCAACAATGACAAAATGGTGATTCCTCCAAGCATGACACTCAAGATCCTGTATGAAGAAACAATGATCCACAACCAGTAACTCTGAAAATCAGAAAAAAAAATTCTCTTTGATGATATCAAAATATTTGTGTAATGTCCCTGTTTCTGTCAGCATCTGAGTTTAAGAGATTAGCCTATTATTGTGATCCTCGTAGGCTAATTATTGTGGATAGAGGATCTTCTGAGGCACAAACTTGGCTTGGGAGGGTCTTGTCTTCCCCACAATTCAGTAAGTTACAGGTTGGCCTTCGTTTGGCTCAAATTGGACTTCGTTTGCGCTTAGTTTTGGTGTGCTTACTATTTGTGGTAAGTCAGGTGTTGATTGAGATGGACCCTTTCTATTTTTGGAAAGTGCATTTGGCCAGATGGAGAAATAATAGGTGTGACTCCTATTTCAAACGGCATATTAAAATGATGTGTATTTTAGAAGTCATTAAATTTTAGTGGCCAAATTATTATTAAATCATCAAATGGCTTATTATAAAGTTATAAATTAACTTTATAATTTCACTTAAGTTGAGGGTTGAGTCATCATTGGAAGGGGCCATTTATTTAATTGATTATAAGCCTAAGTCACATTATTATAATGATACTT
>MU224545.1:441000-464267 GCA_018584345.1 Thuja plicata
GGAAGGGGCCATTTATTTAATTGATTATAAGCCTAAGTCACATTATTATAATGATACTTTATTATAATAATGTTTTTAAAGGAAGTTGCTAAAAAAGAGTTGTGTTGAGTGGAATTCATTTGGGAAAATTTTGTAAATGGAGGATTATAAATATGAGCCCATTTGATAAGAAAAGGCATTCGATTATTGATTAAACTTTTGACTTTGTGGCTCTGTGCCGGGATTTTAGAATTGTGCCCTTGCTGAAGTATAAGGGTTTCAAATCTACAGCTGAAGTATTGTAGATTCCATTCTGAAGGTTTGCTTGCAAATACTACTGAAGTATAGTATTGTGCACTACGTCTCTCTACTGTTGAATCTGTGGCTAGGGGAGGGAATTTATACCAAGTTTCATTCATTGTTGTTGGAGATTGCTGAAGAGTGCAATTACACACTGAGGGTGTAATTGTTTCAGATATTATCATTATAAAATTGAGTTTCTTGCAAGAAATTGAGAGTTGTATCAAATTGCAACTCATTTCTGGAAGGATAAATTAAAACTGAGGAAGCTGCGTATGCAAAAGGAGATGTCTGCAGTAATGCTAGGCTGGTCGAAGACTCATTTAAGAGCAGCGTGAATACACATAGGGCCCGCGTTAGGACTGGAGGGCGGATTGTTGGCCAAGCGACCAAGTCTGCTATTCCTGGGCAGAGCATACACGGATGCTGGAAGGATCTCTGCTGACAACACGTGGAGTATATGTCCTGTGTGCTGGAAGGGTCAAATGCAGTCAATAATGCAGGCTGCGTGACTAGTTGGAGGCCATTCGTATACTGGTAGTTACATCACAGTGAGGACGTGGGTGTGTGGTTGGCTGTCATCACAACTCCAGACATATATATAGCAAATACCAGGTTTTATTTCATCATTGCATTTGTTAAATAATTGATGAATGTATTTTCCAGACACTGTCCTTAAGTATTTTCCAGACACTGTCCTTAATAAATATGCTGGAACTGAATATGTCTATGGATCGAAAATTACAATTTGGAATTGATTACATATAAATATAAGGATACCTACTGGCAAAGTTTATTATTTATGGTTGCAATATCTATTGAATTATCAGCAGTATTAAATCAAGGAGTTTCTAGCTAGAAATTGTTATCTTTGTACAAAACCAAATTGAATTATTAGCAGAGCCGGGTTGGGCTCATTCCAATTTGTTTGTAAATCCAATAGCCAAAATTCCTATCCTCCCCTAAGTTTTCAAGATGGGGATGCATGGGACAAAAGGATATGTTTCTGGTACGGGGAATTTTTATGCCATGTTTTAGGGGACAGCAAGGAATGGCTGCTATTAAAAAATGGGGAAATTTTTAAAATATAAGGAAATTTGAAATATTCATATGATAGCATTGATTAAGCACTCATCATATAGATAATATCGAACCTTTCTGAGCATGGCCAATCTGTAGTTGCATGGGAACTGTGATGTTCTTTACATATACATATGAGCATGAGTTAATAAAGACATATCTAATTGGTCTGTATATTCAATTGAGGTATTTATTGTTAAATTTTTTCTAAAGCCTTCAACATTGCATGATTTTTTGTTAAACTTATTATTAAAAAGGAACGGTTAAGTAAAAAGATAACTGGTTAGGTTCCAATTTGATCTCAGCTAGGACACTAATAGACGGGATTGTTCTAATAGTTGTCTGTACAGGGAAAGATTGATACATTTTTCCATTGTGAAAATAGCATTTCCTGTCAACTATGACTTAACTCATATTCAGCAGTATGATAACTTTAGCACGCCAACTTTGTCTATGGCAGTCCACGTCTACTAAACAAGTTGTCCAATGTATGAAACGGGATAATCAATTATTGTGGTTTTGAGTCTTTGACTATGAAGATGTATAAATTTGCAACAAGTGATATGTATTTTGCATAGTTGCAAGGGTACGTGTACCCAGACCCCTGGTACACGTACCAGGTACTGGTACGCGTATCCCCATACCAGATACTTGCTGGGTACTTTACCCTCTCCCTCGAAATGCCACGTCAGCATCAGCAGATTTTTTTTTGCAAAATGTTTAAAAAAAAGTCTGATTTTTGTTTCCATTTTCGACTAGATGATAGATTAAGATGTCTGATTTTTGTTTCCATTTTTTGTTTGCATATCAGCTTGCTGTTTATCAAGCTTAATTCAATATGTAATCGGTTTGAAACTTTGATACAATATTGATTAACTTAAACTAGTAAACTTTATCACTGTTCAAGTCAGAAGTTCATCATTTGCAATATGTCGTTATATGAATTATAATCTTCTTGTTCATGTTTAAAGCTTGCCATCTCTGTTATGAACTTATGCATCTAAACATTTAGGAACATATTGCAAATCTGAAACTAAAAGCGATACATTACACATCTGCAAACTGTATCACTATTCTTGTTTTGAAAACTCAAATGTCATGACTCATATTTTCAGATTTTCTATAAAATATAAAAATTATATTATAAAAAAAAAATTGACGTACCCCCGTCCCCTGTTTTGAAAAATAGCCGTACCCGTACCCAAAGTACCCAAGTACCCCCGTCCCCGTGCAACTATGGTATTTTGTAGATTTTTTTAATCACGATTCATCATTAGCTTATTACTTGGTTAGACTTATAGTTTGATGGGGCTTTGGAGGCAATGCTCCCAACAAGGTCAAGGGGTAGCACCCTAAATGAGGGACTGGTGGTAGCACCCCCAACAAGGTTGAGGGGTGATTCCCTTGTCTTGTTTTATGTCGCAATATAGGGTGGATTCAAGGGGCGGAACCCCTGCCACCAAGCCCACCTAAAGACCTTCAAAACAACAAAAAACTTTATGGCACACACTATTTTCATATTTTTCTATAAATCTTAGATGGTACGTCATAAACCAAGCAAGCATTGAAAGCCTGTAACTTTTTTTAAAACAAGTAACTAAAATGTCCTCGGGTATATTAGGGGATGTTGAGGCATCCCCTAGCCATCCCCTAATGTGCCCTGCACATTTGTTGACATCTTGAGGACATTTCCTAAATTTTGACAAAAAAGGGACAAGGTGGAGAGGCTTCCTACCCCATCCTCAAACCCCCAGAATGTCCCCTATAGGAGATAACATCATTTTGGGCAAGGGATGCATCCCACAATAGCACTACGAAATTCTGAAATTGTGCATAAAAACCGCCATATGAGAAAAATCAAACACTTTGACACTACAGTCACACTAAAGAAAAATTGTCATAGCACTGTAATAGCACTATAGCAATTGAAAATGGTATTAATTCATTAATTAATCTTCGACGAATCAGCACAATTGTGACCCCCAAATGGAATCACACCTACTAGATCAGAGAATTTTTGTCCCCAAATCAACAAATGGAATCAAAAGGGCTTTCAACCTCCAAGAACTATGAACACCCAAGGCTTTTCATTCTTCAATGGATAGAAAGAACAAAATACTCAATCTAAGTGAAGGAAAATTCAAATCAAAGCTTCATACTAAATGAGGCTGTGTCCTTTCATACTTTTCCAAATTGGGCCCCTGATTATTAATTTCCCTCCAAAGTATTTAAAAAAATACTTTTTATAATTAAGTGTTTAAAAATACTTTTAATAAAGAAAAATAATATTATAATAAGTTGCCCCTTAAACATAAAATTTCTAGGCCCAGCTTAAAATTATATTAGAAATTACTCCCCCTTGCTTTGCCTTTTAGCTGATAGAAAATGGAGATAGACTAGAGGTCTCCTTAGCACTATTTCCGAAAAGGCTATAACAGCTTACCAAAACAATTAAATTTAAAAAGCAATTCATTTTTTATTAATCAAAATGAGATTTATTAGTTACCAAGAATGGACATCTTTTTGCTTTCAAAGGAAAAGGAAATGACCATTGAGAAAGTAAAACAAGCAGCGATTGGAGAAGGGTCCAAGTAACTTTTCAAGTTGTGCTATAGTACAAAATCAATTAAATTCATGGGTTTTCTCATCTCGTGAGCTAGTTTCCAATAAAGAAAATTACCCTTGAGTCTCCCAAATTGCATGCTTTCAACATTCAAATTTCAAAGGCTAATAGATATGAAGTTTCGGCTTATCATTTCAAGGATGTCTAAACTGAGCCAATGGCATCCAAACAAAATCGATCGGTTTGAATAGAAAATTTTCCACCATCTTTATGTTTGCTCTTTGTGTACAGGATTTAGGCATCTTTTTTGTTTCAAACTGTTCTAGGTAAATTATTTATAACAAATTTTGTAACAAGAAGATAAAAACATATTTCATCTTAGGACAATGATTTTAGCTTCTTCAAAATAGCATATGGACCATAGTTGAAAAACTCGGACTCGGCAATAACTCGGCCGACCCAAGACTTTTGAAAAACTCGGAATCGCCAAAAACTCGGCGAAAAAATCGGCAATAAATCGGCACTTTATCGAACATTTGAAAATATATAATTTCTTAAAATATTTTTATAAAAACTATTATGAATAAATTAATAATAATAAATATAAATTTATAAACCTAAATATAGGTTCACCGTTCATAAACCTATATAATAAAATTAATAAATACATAAATTTATGAAACATATAGATTTTATTAATACATCTAAATTTCTAATATATAAATTTATTTAAAAATACATATATTACTTGGCACATCTAAATTTCTCATATCTAATATATACATATATTAAAAATAACATATATTACTTATATATTATCAACATCTTATTAATTTTCAACTATTTAAAAGATTAATTATAAATTAAAAATAAAATATATATTAATACATATATTTAAAATTACATATACTAACATATATATTAAAAATCATATGATATTAATCATATATATGAAAAAAATATTAAAAATATAGAAAAACAATTCATATTATAAAATCAGAGTTGAAACTTTTAAAAATCATATATATTAATACTGCTATAGTTTGGTCAATTAAAAAAATCAGTTGAAAATATACCATAGTTTAAAACTTTGAACAACTCAGTCCAAAATATTGTTATAGCATATTTATTAACAGATTCAAGAAAGCATATTACTGTGTTTCGCAGGTATCTGAATGTTGTGCAGGAAATCTGAACGTCGTGCCCTACCAATTTCGAAATGACCTAGCATCCTGGAAAAATACGCTCTGTCGCAACTCGGGAGTAGTAAAAATGCCCAAAAAAATTACATAAACCTCTTTTAAACGTTGACTTTCCCGTTGTCCGCGTTTTTGAATGGGATTCTGCAATTTTTTGGCGCAAAATTGCTGCGATATTCTGAAAAAATCATGGCCGAATATAAATCGCGATTAAATCACCTGCCAAAAAAACGAGCGATATATCGCGAGACGCGCGATATACCACCGAGATTTTCAACCATGATATGGACAAGCTCCACAATCATGGTTGTAAGAACCCCTTGTCAATCTACCCTTATTTTTTTGTTTTGATGGTTTGATATTTTGTCAAACACTTTGCATGAAAGTGACTGAGTTCTGTTTTCTGAAATTTTATGGCTTTGTATTTTATTTTTTTTTGTTTGGTTTGGATGGATTTCAATGCCAAAACATTTGCATAAAACATAGAATTTATAACCACAGCTTAAAATAAACAAACATTAAACATTCAGCCTCAAATCTAATTTTATGTGTACTATATCAGATCTGAATACAACTCAGATCAGGTCTGATACAATTTATTCCAGACTACAGCAATTCATAAAGTGGACATACCCGAGATTAGGCAATGTAGGAGACTTCAGATATGCGGTGATATATTTGTCCTATGGCCCTCAAGGGCGGAAAATGACTTGTGAATATGCACAGGCTGAAACACCCTACACATTTCTGAATGGCATCAAAGGGCAGTATAATCTTCAAATATAATTTTTCAGCCTTGGCACAATCTCAAAAAATTCAGACCTGCAATTAATTCCTTCAAAATGCATCTTACAAAATAAGATTGGTCCACAAATTTTCCTTATTTTGTTCTCCAAATCCTAGCAGCGTTAGACCTGCAAATAAAGGATATTTCCAGCTCTTCCTGAATGCCAAATTTTTGTAAAACCCTCCAAAGAGATTTCTAGTTGAAATCTCCGTAAATCTGATAATGAGCAGAATGGTGAATTCTGGATGAATCCTCACAAAAGATGGATTTGGGTTTCCATCCAAACCACCAAGGAACTCCAAGGGTTTTCCTCCTTAGATTTCCTGCATTGAAAGCCAAGCATCCAAACTTCTCACAGAGAAAATCAAAATAAACCAAGTGTATCAAATGACTTCCTCAAATCCCCTCTTATAATCCTCTCACGAAGTTTCCAAAAACCCTATTTAGAATTACCACTTTTAATAAATTAATATTTAACTTGCATATGGGAATTAATAATAAAGTGACCCCCTCATATAATTTCTTCATTAAGTATAAGCTATTTTAATATCCTTATACCTCCATATGTTGGCACCCCATTTGGCATAATAATTAAATACCTTATGGTATTAATATAGAAAATGCACACTTGCCCCTTATATCCCCTTTAATCATAAAGATATTTAATTTAATTACTTATATTAAAGTCAATGCTAGATTAGACTTTAATTAAATAAATTAAATCATTAACTTCATTAAATGTCAAATATCAAACCAACAACTAATCCTGCCAACTTTTCAGATATAATTGTGCTGCCCTCTAACCATCTAGATGACTTTCCATAAATAATAAGTATGGACCCAAATGTCCAAATGATTTATTCAAAAGTGTGTATAAACAGATCTTAAAAGACCTCTAGAAGGAAAACCACAAATAAAATATTGTAGTGAGATGGAGGGTATTGAAATAGACGCCCAAAGGGTTAGTTGAATAACCTTGAATCACCCTCAAAGGGCCCCCTAATCACCACATTAGCCTACGAGGACCACTGATAATAGGCTAACCTCTGAAAATAACTGATGGTTAGGAAGGCATAAGAATGGGGACATTACAGTCTGCCCTTCCCAAAGATTGCTTGCCCTCAAGCAATCTGCATCTACATACCAAACCAAATGCTATTTGCACATGTATGTAGATCAAGATACAAGGACCCAATATCAATCTCAGAGATATCGCTCCACCAATCCGATGCGCCACTTTGACATAATGGTCATCAATCTGCAACAACCTGGGAAGCACCCCATCTATCATGTAAACCCTTAGATCCCAAGGCTGAGAATCATAATATATTTCGAGAGTGGCTAGATAAGTATGCCCACATAATTCCACCAAAGGGAGTATCCTCAAGTTGCTCACAACTCTCTGTAACATGACTACCAATGGGGGTGTTCCACCTGGATCCCACAGTCAAACTAGAAGTCCACCATTCTTAAAACATGTTGACTTCCATTGTGCCATTCTGATATGATCATCACCATGTTGAGAGAAGTAACATAACTCATCTAGACTCAAACAGCTCGGTGTGTCAAATATGTCACCACCTAAATCCCTACATCTATCAAACATAATGAGAGGGAAGCATCTCAAAGTGCTGGCTACACAAACCCACTATCCAACTCCCATAGATCTCCTATGGATATGATGAATTATCACCGTAAGTACAAGATGATGCATAACTCCTTCTAGGTTGCTGATATGGAACAGATCAGCAACCTCCAAATGGAAAATTTGACTTATGGGAATACAAATAACACCACAAAGCCATGGGATGATAGAGTGTCACTCATATCCCACTCTCCGACGAAGAGGAAATGATGGAACTCTCTTCCAAAATCATGTACAACTACTGTCCTCCAAAAGATATGAAAGAAGTCTATGTTCCATGAAGTAGGGCAGCCATAGCCAATCAACTTATGGAGTAAAACTCCATCACTACAGGCTGGGATACCAATGCCAACATGCTCACTGAAATCACAACGCCCCTGACTAATTCTCTTGGGTATATCAAGATGATATGAAGATAAGGGATTGTTGGCATACATCAAAAAATCAGCCCTTCCTTGATGCTCAAATGTGATGTCTTACTCTATCTCAATCATCTCTCTTTCCATGAGTGAGTACATATTAGCAAGTGCTGGTCCACGAGACATCTCAAAGAGAAAATCAAGTGTACCACATGTCACAAACTTTGTCACATAGCTGCTAGCTGACTCTTCATGTGTATGTGTCTCTTCTACCTTCATACCTTCATCAAAAGACCCTTAAGTCCTTCCTCTGTCCCTCCACTTTTTGTCGTCTTCAAATTGCATTGGTTTTCATTGGTTCCGGCTGACATAGAAGTCTGAAATTCTGATCTGTATAATGAAGAGTGTGCTATGCACAACTCCTCACCTAGCTTACCCACGTCATCTCCTTTTCTTCTCAAGGCATCAAAGTGTATCTCACCAAGTACGAGGAGATGATCTCTATCCGCAAGTAAGTCTAGGTAGTTGATTTTTACTACTACCAAGACCTCCTTGGGCTCATGTAACTTAGCAAGAGATAGACCTCCCACAAAAGCATCATGATTCCCTAAAGCCTTCTGTTGATATTTATAGCATCGATCAGATAAAATATTGATTTTATAATAATAGATAAATTGTGAGATATATCTATATATATATATAGATATAATAATAATATATATTAATAATTTATAATATATATATGTCTATATTAATATATATTATTATTAATATCTATTATATATTAGATATATATAGTTTATTATTATTACTATAATATAACAATGATAATAATTATCATTATTATTATTATTATAATAATGATAATGATTATCATTAATTATAATATAAACATTCTGATCGAAATATATAAACTATCGACTTGATTGTCGATTCATATCATTAACGATTTATGACTAAACGTTTATGTTAAACGTTTTATAGGATTAAATAACATGCACCGAATATATATTATCGGCTGACATTCGTATTTGATAAAGCCGCGTGTAATTATGATCCCCGTTAGTTATGATACGGGTCTGGGCATAAAACATAAACATGAAGAGCCACACCTATGATAGGCGTGACTCCTCAAGGAGTCACGTCTATCATAGACGTGGCCTCCCATATGTGCCAAACAATATATATACTCCTATAACGTTGAAATCAGGAAGAACACACAGAAATCGATAAGTGCAGTTCTTCCACTGACTATCAAGTAAAACAAAGATATCAAATACACAGATTTCAGCAAAGGTAATTTACACTGATTACTACTTTCTCAGTTATATTTAGTTCTGAATTTTGTTTCAGTTGCATTTACACCTTCCAACACAAATCTACCATCATCTTATGAACACGATCAAAATGGTTTAGAGCTGCCACGCCATACCTTCATTTACCCTTGGTTGACCTTCTAAAGTATGTAACGGGTCACCATCTTTCATAAGAATTGAGTCACCACTTTTCATTGTTGCCTTTAACTTATTCCCCAAATTGATCTCCCTTAGATGTCCTCCACAAATGAAACTGTCTCCCCTTTATATCTTCCAATGTGGCGGAGAGGCACACCTCTTCATCATGTCTGCCCTTTGCAATGTTCACGACCTTTCACAATTACCACCCTTTGGAAGAGTCACAACCCTTCTTCATTTCTGCCTTTTAAAAGAGTCACAACCTTTCATATTTGTCACTCTTTTGAAAGAGTCACAACCCTTCATCATTGTTGCCTTTTGAGAGAGACAACCTTTCATAATTACAACCCTTTGAAAGAGTCACAACCCTTCATAACACTTTTCCTTTTGGAGGAGTCCCTTCCTTATTTTCTTCTCTATTAATTATTTGTTGATTCACCTCTTCCTTTTCCTCCTTCCCTCCCTTTCAAATAAATTTCTCTTCTCCCCTTTATATCTCATATTTGAGGAAGTCACAAGTTTTCATCTCATGCTTTTGACCATTTATTAAACTTAACTAAAAATTAGTTATGGTTAAATTTTATTCTTTTATTTTTATCATTTAAATTTTATTTTTTTATTCTTTAATATTTTATTTTTATTATTCTTGTTTATTATTAAATCCTATTTGAAAAGGACATTGCACTCTTTCAAACTCTTAGTTGAACATCAAAACAAAATGAGATTGTCTCTACACAGAAAAAGCCTCAACACATTCTCTTTTGAATGAACACCATCCCCTCTTAAAATATTTAGCCATTTTCTGAATTGTCAATGTATAAACCATAGCTGAAAAACTCACCAACACTCCTAAGCACTTGTGAGTCAAAATTCTTGGTGAGTTACTGGCAACTTTTTGAATAACTCGCCACAATTTTTGACAAAAACTCATCTAATACTCATAAGTTTTGTGAAAAAATCACTTAAATTAGTACAATTTTGTTTTCTCATGTACTACTAAAACTTTTGGATGTTTTTTAAGCACTTTTATAAACAACAAAGTGTCAAACACCAAATTTCTCTCTTAAGTGATCTAATTGTGAAAATGGCATGCACCATGAAGGTTTGTGTGGTTTCAAAGGCCCTAATTTGGGCCCTATTGGTTCCCAAATTAACAGATTGGAAATCCTGTGAGCTTGCCCTACTCAATGCTGGATCCAACTGTCTTGGCGAACAAACGGGAGTGATCGATTATGATCTTCCTCCCCTACACTTTAGGCTCTGCAGAACCAAGGCAGGTGAGCCTATACCTCAACCAAACTTCTTGGCTTAAAAGGCTTTTTATAGCAGGTAACAATTATACATTAAAGTTGGGTGATCTCTCAAGATGGCGAGTGAACTCTTGAGATAGATCGAATTGTGAATATCACAACTATTAAATATTTGGATTCTCTGATAATGCTTTAACAAGATGCTATTGAAAGAATGTTTTAAAATAATGTATTATTTGGTTTGAAATAAATACTGATGACTGCTTTCTGCTTGTAATTTTCTCGAACAGAGACTTCAACTTAAGGATAATAGATCAGTGTCTTTCTTTTATTGGGCAATAGAGACAGTTCCTTCTTTAATCCTATGTACAACTAAGTGAGACAGAGAACACCTAAATTCTCCTATCAACTGCTCCTCTTCAATGTCTTTTATTATTGTATTATGCTACAATCAGTCTTATTGAATTTAACCCAAGCTTAAATGAGCCCAATAAGATAGAATTAATAGTGCCTAATAATTCTAATGATCAAATTGCAGAATAACGGGAATAATTTCCAAACATATAGTTTTAAAGAAGCTTTATCTTCTTGAGATAAAATCACAAAGGACTAATCAATCGAGAACGATAAAATCCATAACTCCAAATTAGAGAAAATATTAATTTATATTAATGCTTCATAAAGTTTTCTGTACAATAGATCACTTGTAGAATGTGGAGTAGAACATAATAAGTTTTTTACATTGTTGATGATGATTTTTGCCTTTACATTTTACACCACATATATATCCAGATGAATGGTTTTCACACCCCTTTAGGGTGAAGAGACACCACCTTATGCTAAAATTAAAAACTTCTTTACAAAAAAACTAATCAACAAACTAACTAATAATAACTACCTATCTTTCGGATTTGGCTAAGGTCGAAAATCCAAAACAGATTGTACGAACATAAGATTTTTACTGGAGATAGGAAATTTGATTTTCCGAACTGGGTCTATTTTAGATTGTTAAATTTCGATCATTTTCATCCTCTGGTGACATCATTTTTGCAGCATGTAGAAATTACAGCATCTCTGAAATCTCTGCTCACAGAATTTTGATTGTTCTTTTTGTCATTTTGCAACTTGTTAAAAAGTTCATTGCGAAATAGTGAAAATCGCTATTTCGCTCCTCCCCTTAATGCCATTCACGAGATAGCAAAAAATCGTTGTTTCATTGTCTTTGTTTTTTTCTCCCACGAAATAGCGAAATTTCGCCATTTCGCAGTTGCCACTTTTCATGACCGTGAAATAGCGAAAAAGGTCCCTTCTAAATGTCTCAAAGGTATTTTTCTCATTCTGGATCTCTGCAATATGCCTTCATATTTGATTTCTAGATAGTCTTTATGCTTCAAGATGCAAAATTTCAAAAAATGGCTCAACAGTGGCTCTTTCTAGGGGACGTATGCTCCTTGTGAGCATAGCGAGAATTCAACTTTCTCTGGAAGAAGCAGACCAAGTGGAAATTAATTGGATTATAGAGTCACTGTGTAGAAATCACATCATATATAATTTGGTAACCCCAGGCTGCCAAAACGCAAAAGAAATACTTGCCTCCGTCAAAAATCTTGTTTTCATCACATTCCATTGACATCAATATGAAAATAAGGCTGAGATATGTCTGACAAAATATGTTGACACCTCCTCTCATCCAATTATAGTTATTACTATTAAATAAGCCAAATCCATACTTCTTGCAGTGTCCAATGTCACCATACAATGCATAACCATATGCAATATGATATATTTTATTGCAAACCTCTATGTTGTGTATAAATATACCTTTCCCTGACTTAGAGACATATCCAAATTGATTTCCATAGTTATTAATAGATGACATCAAACCTGGGAGTCCCTGATAATTAGTGAATCCACTATCATGATCATGACAATTCTGCAGAGGCATGTTCTCTCCTATGAGATTAGGTTTTTCCCCAAGATCATCTTCTTCCTTATGTCTAAAACTTTCATATCAATATTTTTGTCTAGGTTTTCCATGGTTTCAAGATTTGAAACATCACATATTCCTTTGGCCTGTTCTTTTGTTGATGATATCATACTCTCAACATTATAGCGTTCATCTTCAAAACTCAGTATACTAACCATACTATCTGAACATACTTCACCCTTCTCATATAATGGATTTAAATATACAAAGAAATCATCTCAAAAAAAATTATCACAATAGTTTGCATGATCCTTTTCTATTGTTTCATTATATAATGGATTTGAAAGAATTTTGAGGTCATTCTTACATGTATCGTCTCCTGTATGCTCATCATAATGCACACTTTCACTAGATGGATCATCTTTTTGAGTGTCTTCATGTACTTCATCAACCAGGCCAATATCTTCATTATCTACAGAAATTTCCTCCTCTCGTGTGTGTACTAATTCACTAGTCTATTCGTTCTGGTGGACTGAGAAAAAATTTGCACCATTTCTCTGAACATGTTTCTGACATTCAATATCTAATAAATCTAAAGCCTCTTCTGCGCTGAGGGAACCTTCCCCATTATCATTATAATCACTGATATGCATTTCCATACAAATCTCACTATTTATGAAATCTTCTTCATTTTTATTTATTTCAACACAAGTCACATCATGGTTCTCAAGTATGGATGCTTCTTTATCTTCTACATCACGTGCACTCATCTTCCTTATTTAAATTTGAAACATCACTAGATTCTTCTTCTAAAATGCCTTCATATATAATTTTGATAAGAAGTCTTACCTGAGGATTATAAAAAATCCCTAATTCATGCATTTTATCTGGTAATGAAGGTTTTATATCCACAGGTATCTCGTTATAAATGTTAAACATCCTCATGAATACTTGTGTCGCAGTTTCATCTTCATATCTCTTTATATTCATAAATTCATCCAAGGAAGACATATCGGATTCCTTTTCTATAATGCAATTCTGAATGTTTTTTAGTATGGAGCATACATTCTCCTTTTCCTCGTCCTTTCTCACATCTGCATCTATTTCACATGTCCTATCCACACACAAATTACTGCTTTCCTTCACCTTCTCTTCTCTAATGAATTCTCTTGTTGTACCAAGAAATGCATGCTTGAGTATCTAGGATATGTAACCACATTTGGGGTCATCATTCTCTTCGTATACACCAAAAGAGTCAGTATCATACTATGGATTCAGAGACTTGTCCAGATTCTTTTTTCAACAGATTCTTTTCCTCATCCTTTCTCACATCTGCATCTATTTCACATGTCCTATCCACACACGAATTACTGTTTTCCTTCACCTTCTCTTCTCTGATGAATTCTCTTGTTGTACCAAGAAATGCATGCTTGAGTATCTGGGATATGTAACCACATTTGGGGTCATCATTCTCTTCGTATTTGTTGAAAAAAGAATCTGCACAAGGCTCTGAATCCATAGTATGATACTGAGACTCTTTTTGTGTATACAAATACTCATCCTTTTCAACTATGCCATGAAACTCATCTAAAAACCATTGCTCGAACTCTTTCACGATGAGATACTTTGTGTAGGAAGAGATTCATATTCTTTTCTTGCATAATCCTTCAAAGTCCTGACAAACAATTTCATCACATAGTCCTCTGCACAAAACTCATGATCTTCTATAAATGTGTAAAATCCATCCAAATGCTCAAGTGTTGATTCATCCCATTCCCCATAAAACTTTGCTACAAGCCGTGAAAGTTTAGGGAATAACTTATTAGGAATACATTGAAATCTTCGGAGATCCAACAACTTGATGTCATCCGGAACAAATGGTTTTCTCTTAAATGGCTGCTTATTTTGGTACATTCTGAATATCTAAATTTGTAGTAACTTCTTTCTTCATACATTAGGTTCTTGTCAATAGAGTCGCCACCTCTTTCAAAGAGGAAAACTTTACTTATCTCCTTCTGGGTCTTCTTCCTCAGTAGTCAGTGACAGGAAATTTCTTATTAAATAGAGTCACCACCTCTCTTCGAGGAAAGTATTGTTTGCTGGTCTTCTCGGTTCTTCCTTCCAGCAGAGTAAACTTCTCTCACCAAAGATTCTGGAAAACTTATTTACAACTCCCCAGCAAAGTCACCAATCTGTTGGTTCCCAAATTAACAGATTGGAAATCCTATGAGCTTGCCTACTCAATCTTGGGATTATCCAACTGTCTTGGCTAACGAATGGGAGTGATCAATTATGATCTTCCTCCCCTACACTTCAAGCTCTACAGAACCAAGGCAGGTGATCCTATACCTCAACCAAACTTCTTGGCTTAGAAGGCTTTTTATAGCAGATAACAATTATACATTAAAGTTGGGTGATCTCTCAAGATGGCAAGTGAACTCTTGAGATAGATCGAATTGTGAATATCACAACTATTAAATATTTGGATTCTCTGATAATGCTTTAACAAGATGCTATTGAAAGAATGTTTTAAAATAATGTATTATTTGGTTTGAAATAAATACTGATGACTGCTTTCTGCTTGTAATTTTCTCGAACAGAGACTTCAACTTAAGGATAATAGATCAATGTCTTTCTTCTATTGGGCAATAGAGACAGTTCCTTCTTTAATCCTATGTACAACTAAGTGTGATAGAGAACACCACCTAAATTCTCCTATCAACTGCTCCTCTTCAATGTCTTTTATTATTGTATTATGCTACAATCAGTCTTATTGAATTTAACCCAAGCTTAATGAGCCCAATAAGATAGAATTAATAGTGCCTAATAATTCTAATGATCAAATTGCAGAATAACGGGAATAATTTCCAAACATATAGTTTTAAAGAAGCTTTATCTTCTGGAGATAAAATCACAAAGGACTGATTAATCGAGAACGATAAAATCCATAACTCCAAATTAGAGAAAATACTAATTTGTATTAATGCTTCATAAAGTTTTCTGTACAATAGATCACTTGTAGAATGTGCAGTAGAACATAATAAGTTTTTTTACATTGTTAATGATGATTTTTACCTTTACATTTTACACCACATATATTTGGATGAATGGTTTTCACACCCCTTTAGGGTGAAGAGACATCACCTTATGCTAAAATTAAAAACTTCTTTTCAAAAAAACTAATCAACAAACTAACTAATAACTACCTATATTTCGGATTTGGCTTTGGTCGAAAATCCAAAACAGCTTGTACGAACATAAGATTTTTACTGGAGATAGGAAATTTGATTTTCCGAACTGGGTCTATTTTAGATTGTTAAATTTCCATCATTTTCATCCTTTGGTGACATCATTTTTGCAGCATGTAGAAATTACAGCATCTCTGAAATCTCTGCTCACAAAATTTTGATTGTTCTTTTCGTCATTTCACAACTTGTTAAAAAGTCCATCGCGAAATAGCAAAATTCGTTATTTCGCTACTCCCCTTTATGTCATTCACGAGATAGTGAAAAATCGTTGTTTCATTGTCTTTGTTTTTTGCTCCCGCAAAATAGCGAAAAAGGTCCCTTCTGAATGTCTCAAAGGTATTTTCTGATTTTGGATCTTTGCAATATGCCTTCATATTTGATTTCTAGATAGTCTTTATTCTTCAAGATGCAAAATTTCAAAAAATGGCTTAATAGGCCCCACACCTCCATCAAGATCTATCATATGTACTAAACACTCATTTTGATTTATATATGATGCAAATCAATAAAATGCTCTATAAATTTTATTATAAGTGTTTCTTAAGAATATTTTTAAAATGTTGTGCTTTTTAAAATGTTCGATAAAATTGTCGAGTTATTCCTTGAGTTTTTGTCAACTCAGAGATTTACAAGTACAATATAAACCAAATATGGTAGGGGGCAATGAACATTCCTTCGTTAACTGCTATATAACTCCTAAAGCATTTTGATATCCCTACCTGAGTTTGAATTTTAACTCAAACCTGCTTATGAATTCTATGAACTATTGGTCAATAATTTTTTGGTATGATTACATCATCCAATCTGCTAAATAGTTTACTTCTATGAATTGTTCCAAAAGCATTCTTGAAGTCCACAAAACAACAAAATGCCTTCCCTTTTTAATTCCATACTTTTCAATAAATTCATTAGGATAATGCAATGGCCTATTGTGGATTTCTTTTCCTATTCTATTGTCACCCAACTTTTTACTTATATCCACTTGATGATTTCAATCAATATTCTATTGTCACCCAACCTTTTATTTATATCCACTTGATGATTTCAATCATACTTCCAAACAGCTTTACAAACAAGGGCTTTAATATTATTGTCCAATAGTAAGGATTGTTTACATCTACACTCTTGAAAAGAGGCATTGCTAGACCAGTTGTTTGATTCTTTGGAAAGCCATATTAAATGATGTTGTATATCTTCTTGATTGGCAACCTATTTTTGAGTATTTTTCTTGTAGCCCATCCATGTTGCAAGCCTCAATTGTTCCCAACTTCTTATAGCTTCATTAACCTCCTATATCGCACAGGTAGAGGAGTTGTCTTGGGCCGTAGGTTTTCTCTCCATTGATCTCAAGTTGAACTCCAAGGCCCGGGCTTACCCAATGCACGTGGTTTGTAGGCTATTGTTCTCATCCCCAAGGCCCCAACTTGCCCCTTCCCGAACCCCAACTTGGCAATATGTAAGACCAAGGTAAGGTATGTAAGACCAAGGTTGGGTGTTGGGCTAGGTCACGGGGATACCCCTAGTGCAACAAAAAAAAGAGTTTTTAAGATAAAAAAGTACAATATCACTACTAAATAAGAACATGAAACATAAGTAACAAATAAATGATTTTTCACCAAGTGTCAAAGATCAACATCAAAATAGACCAAAAAGTGATAACCCCTCGAGTGCATTCCTAGCCACCTAAATGTCAAAATGTCACTTGCAAAGCATAACAAAAATGTGTCATACACTTAAGGCACAACTAAATTCAAAATGTCAAAGTCAAAACATGAAAGAGTTCTCCCAAGTGCTTAAGCACACCTCTAGGAGATTGGATGTCAAGTTGTCAATGAGAAGTTAGAAGATAAAGTGCATTATGACTATTAGGGGCACCTAAAAGTGTCCAAGTGCACATGAAAAAGTGCTCCCACATACTCAATCGCGCCCATGGGAAGTTGGATGTCAAGTTATCAATAAGAAATTAGAAGAAAAAATGTACCATGACCACTAGGGGTGCCTAATTTACTTAAGTGTCAAATGTTAAAGGCTAACACATATAATAGTGCTCAAGCGCACTCCTAGGAGGGTAGATGTCAAGTTGTTAAACAAAAATTAGATTTTTTTAAAAATGTGTATTCTAACCTCAAGGGGCACCTAAATTAAGTGTCAAAATCTTAAAGTGAAAAACATGAAAAAATAATCCCAAAGTGTTCAAGTGCACCCCTAAAAGGATGGAGAAGAAAAGTGAAAGAAAAAAGCACAAGTAAAAAATGCTCTTCGAGGTTCAAAATTAGATCTAGAGTGAGACACTAAAATGACAAAGTGAAAGTCAAATAATAACAAAAGGTGCAAGGACTCAAAAGCATTCCCTTTTTACATGGAGAAGTCCAAGTCTTGCATTCAATATACAGAAGGAAACCATTGCAGCAATGAACTTTAAATTCGGCAAGTGTCCAAAAAAGGAATCAAATTCAAGTCACTGAGATCTCTTTGTGACTCATCAATGGTTATTGATTTCAAGATTTCGTTGCAGGATCTCCATGATCAAAACAAGGAATAACCATGAAGAGCCAACATCAAACTAGCTATTTTCAGCCCATACTATTTTCGGAGGCAACTTCTCGGAGATAATTTGTTAAGATCTATTCAAAGACATTCTATTTTAAATGACCTTCAACAAGGTTTATTGATAGAGAGATGGTCTTATCAATTGATTTAGTTAATGAATTTGGGGAACAATTTTGTATTGAAGGTCCGTTTTATGAGCAAGCAAAATTTTGGTAGCATAGAATCTTCAGTTACCTTATTTATTTATTTTCCATGCCGAATTTTGTAAACACTTAGAATAAGTGCCTTCTGCACTTAGACATCAAATGCTAATTTTTCCACTTGCTTCCTACTAAAATTACCATATAAGTTGTTTTGTGTAATTTTACATTTGTACATTTGTCAAATTGGATGTTCTTTCTTGAGAAGAGAAAACTTTGTATCACAGGGGTTATTTAGGAAGTTATTGTGGGCTTTGTATATGATAGCATCTAACGAGTTTGCTAAAATATGTTTATTGTTTTTAAAACCTACAGATTTAAGGGTCAAAAAGTAAGATTTTTATCTAATAAATGAAAACATGCACAAGTAAAACTAACAAAATGACAAATGGGGTCAACAAGTGTGATTTTCACATAGTTCCACAAAATTTTGAAATGGTGGCATTGAGGCTATGGAGATGGATTTTGGAGATAATATTTTTTTCCAAAATTTGGGGACATTAAAGAGCTAGTGGCACGCTATCAACATAGTACTTGAAAACTTAGTTACAGAAATTTGTAAAAAAATTGCAGCTCGTCTTTTATGATAAGATACACTATGCACACAATGAAACAATTGAACCAATAATGCACTGAAAATTCCATTTATCAATATATTATTAAATTCAATAACATGATTACTATGGACTAATGCTTCAATGTCTAATCACCCTCTCCAAAAGTCATGTCAAACTCCTCATTGCTAGAACAACTAGAGCCATCTAGCTAAAGCTCGTCCAAATGGACACCAACCAACCCATTTTGTGCAGCCCAATCCTCATCAATCTACACCAACACCTTTGGTTCTACATACAACTATTGAACTCTTCTTGTTTGCAAGCACCATAATGTACACATAAGACACTATGTATAGCCACAAGTTTCTCTAGTCTCTTAGAGGTAAGCTTATTCCTCTTGATGAAATTGATTAAGTTATATGTGGACCAATTTCTCTCAAAAACACAAGAAATACAAACTTGTGAAGAGAGACAAACAACTGGTGCATTTATCGATGATTGAGGCCCATGCCATTGCCATGATAATATTGGGACCTCTTGTAACATCCCCTTTTTTACTATGTCAAGAAATAGAGACAATTATCTAGAAATCCAAATCACAAGGAACTGCCTTCTTATTTATTGCTATAGATTAGGACTTGTGAATATCAAAAATGGTGTAATTGATAATATATAAACAGAAGTCACTGCTATATCTGATATAATATGGAGGATTATGCAAATTGATCTTTGTTCAAGAATATTATCCTTGTCTGATATAACAATAGGGAATGTGCTTATCAACTTATTGTATAATCTCTTATAGCAATCAGATTGTTGTTTCAATTATATTCCTTAATTGTATGCAATAATTGATGAGATGATGTCACCTATGGCGATACAATTGCTATATCTGAACTGATCTTAATAATATATGCAATGATGACTGATAGGTTGCTTATAGCAACGATATTGCCGTCTCAGATATGGAATTTAAATACTTGAAATGTCTGATATCAATATCGCTTTACCAGCGATAGAGTTGCTGTTTCAAATTTGGATATATAACCTTGCAACGTTAGTATGATGCTCTCTGATATATCTGTGATTATTGCTTGCAATCAATGGTGCTGTGTCTGATGTAAATTTATGTGCTTGCAACCTATTTGTGCCTGATAAGGCAAAAGCTCGATGAGAGAAAATCCACATGTATTTATAAAAGAGGTAAAGTGACTTTATGATTGAATGAGAGGAATTGACTTCCCTTTATACTTGGTAGGCTCAAGTGATGCTTTCCAAGAGACACCTCCTAGTCTCTTCATAAGTAGTCATTCCTTATTCCCACCCTTTCCTCAATACTAACTGGTCGGTTTACTTAACCTTAACCAATGCCTTTAGTAATCGTTTTTCTTATTATATCATAATCGATTTATAATATCAATTACTTAGTAATATCAATCAATACCAGTGTTACCCCAAGTTTTCGGGACGGGGACGGCAGGGAACGGGGGGATGAGTTCCAGAGATGGCAAATTTTTTTGCCAAGTTTGGGAACAGCATGAGGACGGCAAAGGGGAAAGCTATATAAATATAGAGAAATTTTAAAATATATAGGAAAAATTGCATATATACATTACATTCATATGAAAGCATGGATAAAGCATGCCATTTAAACATCATAGAACCTTAACATACAACACTTCAATAGTCAAACTCAATACTCAATAAGCATTCATAATTTGGAGTTCATTGTCAATATGCATGTACTATTAAAATAATAACATACAAAATTGAAATACACCCAAGAACATAATTTGGAATTCATTGTCAATAGCAACAAGAACATTAACTCACCTTCCAAATTGAAGCACACTACTATTATTTAAGTCTGATATAAATTATCTGGGTACACATTATAGGCATAGCGTTACAATTGCTTTCGAAGATAATCATTTGCACATTAATGCCTGTACATGATATCATGGTTGAAAAAATCGGCGATATATCGCCAAAATCCCGATATATCACGCCTCCGGAGGTTAAACGATCTAATCACTATTAATATCGCAGCCGAGTTAATCAATATCGTGTGGTAATCACTATTAATATCGCAGCCGAGTTAATCAATATCGCGCGGTGTTCACTGTTAATATCGCAGCCGAGTTGATCAATATTGTGGGGCGTTTTCCTCCCAAAAACTCGTGAAAAATGAGTAAGGCAAAACCATTCTTCAAAATAGAAAGGAAAGCTACTTGAGATCTACTAAAATTAAACTAAGAAAAACCACAAATATTTACACTATATAAATCTTCAATGGAGTTTTACATTTAATATAAAATATTACTTTGTCTACATTTTTTCGTTACATGCAGCACTAAACTACCAATAGCTAATACTATTCAGAGATTTTCAAATTTAACAACTCAAGCACAACCAGATGTAACTTCCTACTGGCTAAAGCAAAGACCAATGTTTAGCCACAAACAAGGTTTTAATAGAAGAATACTAAAAATTAATATTTATTCGCTAAATCAAAGGAGAGTGTAAGAACACCACATGATTCCATAGGTAGTCAAAGGAATACACAACGTTATCACTTTGGTAAGCAGAAAATATCAACACAAGTTTGAAAAGATTGTTCAATTCTATTCAACTCCACAAAATTACAATAGGTAAATGATCTCCACACAAGCTTCTACAACATAGCCTTACTTTGACTTCTATATGATCATTCATTAAACATTACACAATGACTTGACTCCAACCTTCCGAAAACAATTTTTACATGTATGGTATCAACTGTCATTTCATTGTATGAGTAAATGACATATATAGTTTCCAGATGCACCTGCTTGAAGCTTCAAAATAAATAAAAATAATTGCTTTGGAAGCAATTCTATCCTCGTCCCTCAAAAACAACTAAAGAGATCACTTTCTTTCCATTTATGCTTCTCATCTTGAGCATCCATCTTAATCAAGGGCTCAAATCTTCTAAATTTGTCTTTGATATGCTTTAACAGATCCTCAACGTAATGTCGCCACTTATATTCTCCTAAGATTATGGGACTATTTACTTGTAACCTCAAGTGCAAGCGACTTCTTTCTATTTTAATTTGTACTTTGAAGAGTTTGAATAATAACAATATATTATTTGCAATGTCAATAAATGATGGTAATGCTTTTGAGTTTGCAATGATTAACCTTGTATCCCAATGCTTTAGAAATCTTATCAAATTGTTGTGGGATTTATATTTGTCAATATGTAAGATCATGGAATGTATTTGGTATATTTCTTATGTATGAGTCACTTAAGATATCTCCTCAGTAACTTTTGACCTGAAGTATATGAATAACTACCATAATCTGATTATGTCTGCACCAACATATCGAATCTGATCCTAAGTCATGAAGGTGAACCACAGCTAACAATTACCCTAGGAGGCACCGAAGTGTAAAGATCATTCTATGGACAAAAGATCTGCAGTCCGATCTGTAGGTTTGAGAGTTTTACGCCTCAAAGACAAGGACGAAACATCAACTGGGTCATATCTACAGAACCCCATGGTCATATCAAAGAGCATTGTGTGGTAACATTTTCTACATCACATCAATATTGGAGTTGCAGATCTAAAACAAGGGTAGAATTATCAAGATAAATTGGTGTACAAAATTGGTACCATCTTTCCACCTTTCTTTGTCAATTTTGTCTATATATTGTTTCAGTTTTAAAAGCTATCTATAGATTGTATTTTCCTTGCATAGATCTGAAAATATCGACATGGTATCAGAACCTAGGTAGAGGAAAGATCTCATTCAGATTTTAGGAAAACAGTCTCAAACTTTTAAGACTTGAAACATGGAAATTCCAACCCTATATTCAGCCTTGTCTACCCAAACTTCTAATAAATACTCTTGGGTTATTGATAGTGGGGCTTCAAGGCATATTACTAGGTTCCGGGAAAACTTTGATTCATTTTCAGAAAACATTAAGGAAGAAGTTACCATAGGAGATGATACTTCTTATCCAATTATGGGCTTTGGGAATTGCAACATTCAAATAAAATCCGGCATATCCTTACAACTCTCTCAAGTCCTATATGTTCCGGGCATAAAGAGAAATCTAGTTTCAATATCAGCACTTGAGGATAAGGGTTATAAAATTGCATTCATGGATGGGAAAGTTTTGGCTT
>MU224545.1:473705-484038 GCA_018584345.1 Thuja plicata
ATTATTATTATTATAATAATGATAATGATTATCATTATTATTATATTCTGATCGAAAGTCATAACCTATCGACTTGATTACCAAATCATACTATTATCGGTTTATGACTATAATGATAAACGTTTTTTATCAAACACCGAACATATATATTATCGGGCAAACATTGTTATTTGTTTAAAGTCGTGGGTAATAAATCCCCGGCTGTTTATTAACATGTCTGCGCTTAAATGAAGAGCCACGCCTATGATAGGCGTGACTCCTCAAGGAGTCACGTCTATCATAGACGTGGCCTCTCATTTATATATATAATCGGCTGGTCTAAGGATAATGAGACACACAGTAATTTATAAGTGCAGTTCTCTCCTTGATCACTGATTAAAATCAGAGATATTCAACACAGATTTTTGCTAAGGTAATTTACAGATTTACTATTTTATTAGTTATATTTATTTATGAATCTTGTTTCAGTTGCATTTACACCATCTTTCCACCTTTCTTTGTCAATTTTGTCTATATATTGTTTCAGTTTTAAAAGCTACCTATAGATTGTATTTTCCTTGCATTGATCTGAAAATATCAACAGTCTAGTGTCCAAACAAAATTAGACACCCAATTGTTCTTTTATTTTTATATTTTTATGACATCATCATTAAAGATTCAAATATGATTCTCCTCAAGGATTTTCTTATGTTGATGCCAATTTTGAATTACTTTGATTTTAGTGGTTGTCAAGAATTTTCCCCAACAGACACCAAACTAGGAATTTCGTACCTTGAATACCAAAAACAAAAGTTGGCACTCATTGCGGTTTTCTTTGATGGCGCTATGAAATCAGGAATGTCATGCATCAAATATCAAAAACAAACACAAGCACACATCAAAGATTTCCCCATTGAGACTAAATCAATAATTACATGTCTCAAACACCAAAAACAATCATTAGAAATTTTCTTCATATGTTTGCCTTGAATGCCAAAAACAAAAGTTGGTGATCATTGGGGTTTTTTCCTAATGGACGCCAAACTCAAAAAACTGATGACTTGGATGTAAAACTAAAGATGTTGAAACATGACACCAAAAAATTAACAAGGAATGGGCACTTAAAGTGCTTTTTGATGGGTATTAATTTTTCAGATGATTTTGTAGCAACTTTTAATCCTTCATTAAAATTGATTCATTTTTCTATTCTCAAACATTGCACAACAAAAGCTCTAACTTCGACAAGTTCATCATTTTACTGCCTCCTAAAACCATTTCACATGATAAATATTGTAACTGTACTATTGGGCCTCTACCATTGCTTTCCATCTAGTTCTTTTTGCCAAAAAGATAGAAAAAGTAAAAAAAGTAACTTTCTAAAAATAGAAAGTTGTGATTTTGTGCTTATCTCCTCAATTCAAGACAACACAATAAAATTAAAAGCATTTATTTTTTCTAAAAATAGAATGTTTGATCTCTAAACTTCATATAAGTTGTCTAGGTTTAATATTGGGCCCTCCAAAGTGAGACAACTTTATGCTTGAAGACAATCCTCATATTTTTTTGTCTCAATATGCCAAGTAAGATTTCTTTGAGCCTCAATCTCTCTTACCGGTGTTTCATTTCTACCATCATTATCTTTATTTAAACTTCACCCTTTCTTTCCTCTACTAGTGTTGGAGTTGCAGCCTTCTTCAAGATTCATAGTTTGATAATCTTCATGATGAGCAACTTGCATTTATCTTTAGTAGACCAAGGTAACCTAACAGCTAAGGACTTAAACACTTTGATAGGAAAGATAACATCATTGGTATCGATGTGATAATGTGATAGGAATGAACTAATATTTCGCTATGAATATAATTAGATACAATGCCTTTTATAGAATTTAGATACCAAAAGTACTATAATCTTTTCAATTGCCCTCATAAAGCCCCTCTTCACCTCATTGTCTACCACGGGCATGACTTTGTTAGGCCTCTACACATACCACTTCGAGCTCAATACATAGGCATCCATGGGCATGGGATTGTTGCACTTCTCCAACCTTTGCTAAGCAATAGGTTGAGTATGCTCATTGAACAACTACACAGTGGGGACTTTCTTCTATACAATAGTCTTCATTTGGCAAAGGATGCTTTTAAATTATTAATGCACTCATAGAGCCCCCGAGACTTGAAGTGTTGGAGTCCCCATTTCTAATCGTTGTGAAAACTCTAGTTATGATAGATATGATGCATTTGGCATCAACTCAAAATGTGCCACACTTCACTTCCTGCACCCTCTTCCCCTAGTATGACTTGACTTGGACTAGACCCATCAATTCTACTTTTGTCTCGTCAACATTACTTGCACGGGCTTTTGCAACTCAATCACATCTCCAAGAGAATGAAGAATGAGGTATATCCAATATCAATGACTTGGGAAAATTCTTTGGTGAAGATCCAAATGGTGCATGCAATAAATTTTGATTGCACATAAACATATGAATATCTCTCACTCTAAGTACATGTTTGACCCAATTAATTTTTTTTGTGTCCTTCAATGCATTGTTCATGGCATTCACACAAGCAGTCCAAAAATATGTTTGTCGGCAATTTAAACCAACCTCGCTACCTTGAGAACCTAGACCCCATCTATCACAACCTAAACCAAATTCTCCAAGTCAGACTCCTCAATAGAACCTCTACGGATTTAAAACTCAACTCAGCCTAAGAAAGTAAGGGCCCTCTAAACATGTCACCATGATATTGATATAAGACATTTTCGAACCTCTGTCCACCCATAAATGATAATGTCGCATCCGCTTGAGACCACTTGACCTTCATTTGCTCCATAAGAACATTTATCTTGGAGTAATTCTCATTCAAAACAGTGGTCCTTAGTTTTGCCTCCCCAAGTGGCACACTATAAAGTTCCTCTTTTTGCCAATTTAGTCAAGGCCTCGTTAACTGAGGAAAATAAGCAATAGATTGAAATGCCATTAGTGAAGAATTTCCCAATGGCATCATTTGCTTCATCTTTAACATGTATATTGAACAAATCTACCCATAAATTGGGTGTTTAAAATGAACATGTGATCTATGTTCTCCCTTAGGCTCTACTAAACTAGACACAATAGGAGGAAATTGTGACTATTAAGAGATGCCAAAAATCCTCAATGTCATGGTAGCCATTGATGTTTCATGGCCATCACCACCACCAAACAATATTTTTCTTTGCCCTCTATATCAGCATGAAATTACCACATGCCCCAACACCTTTGCTAGAGATGTAAGGGAGGTGTACATTCACTTTAGTAGTGCTGCCACTGAATTCAAGGAGACCGATAGCATCTCCATTGCAAAGTTCCCTCTGAAGTGGTGGATTTATTTGATTATATTTTTAAAGCAAATCGCCGTAACAGGGTCTTCTTATAAAATGATCCTTTGGCAAATTCTTCCAACAAATTGAAGGGGCAAATAAAATTAGCAGCACTCCCAATTGAACTAGTTTTCCCCCGTCTATATTATCAGTCTGAAGTTCAGTTTCTCGATTGGAATTTCCAACCTCCCAGCCTCCTCATGACCTCGTTAACTGAGGAAAAAAAGCAATAGATTGAAATGGCATTAGTGAAGAATTTCCCAATGGCATCATTTGCTTCATCTTTAACATGTATATTGAACAACTACCCATAAATTCGGTGTTTGAAATGAACATGTGATCTATGTTCTCCCTTAGGCTCTACTAAACTAGACACAAAAGGAGGAAATTGTGACTATTAAGAGATGCCAAAAATCCTCAATGTCATGGTAGCCGTTGATGTTTCATGGCCATCACCACCACCAAAAAATATTTTTCTTTGCCCTTTATATCAGCATGAAATTATCACATGCCCCAACACCTTTGCTAGAGATGTGAGGGAGATGTACATTCACTTTAGTAGTGCTGCCACTGAATTCAAGGAGACCGATAGCATCTCCATTGCAAAGTTCCCTCTGAAGTGGTGGATTTATTTGATTATATTTTTGAAGCAAATTGCCGTAACAGGGTCTTCTTATCAAATAATCCTTTGGCAAATTCTTCCAACAAATTGAAGGGGCAAATAAAATTAGCAGCACTCCCAATTGAACTAGTTTTCCCCTATCTATATTACCAGTTTGAAGTTCAATTTCTCAATTCGAATTTCCAACCTCCCAGCCTCCTCATCATTAGTTAATGTTGTAAGAACTCATAATGGTAATACAAGAAATAATATTTACAGCTTAACATTAAAACTTAATGCTAGAGCTCAAAAAACAAGAATTTTATTTTTGTTATTTTTATGTCAAGTTGCACTAAGAGCAAAAGCAAGACCCAAAAGTTGCGATCCTTTTTACTTTCAACATTGTTTATTTGGCAATTGATTAGCCTAATAGTGAAATAATTTATTACAAAGTCAACTAATTCTTCAAACAAGGACTGACAAATGATGAAGCAGCAGAAGCAGAGCATAATATTGGCAAGAAACAAATCTGATCACATCCATGAACTACCAGCAAGTGAACAGTAGGACTGATAAACTATAAATATGTTATATATATTGCCAAGAGCAAGTTGAGAGCATCTCCATAAACACTTTGCATGTTTCAAAAGGCATTAAGCAAAATAGGTTTTTTCTAAATTTCAAGAGATAGTAAGTTAAGAAAATTTAATTGAAACTTATTAAATTTATAACTTATTTTTTCATATCTTATATTTATAATTTTGATAGCTGGCTTTTCACCGAGTCTAAGTCAGAGTCAGAGTCAAAAAAATAAGCCAAGTCTACATCTCAAAAATTACAAATCACCCCTAAAGTCCTTTATTACTTACAAGTTACCAAGCAATGGAAAAATTTAGTGACATTTAAAACACCACCAATTGCAACTTCAAAATCTGGAAAAGTATATACCGTAAGGTCTAAAAAGGCACCAAGAATACAGCTTATTGAAAATATCTTACTTATGATGCTTATCCAATATTCATACCTTGTCGACTTGGGCATGTATCAGCAAAGCTGCTTTCTTGTCCTTTGGAGTTGACTGCACATGTAGAACATAGTATTGATATTATTGAAGTACAAAGAAATTCAATTTTTACATGAATATCCAAGCAATAAAACAGATCTATTAAAGAGTTCATGTATAGATGGGAACCAAAATCATCACATAATGCCTCTTCTAAATCACATTCAGGAAATTGTTTGCAAATCACAATCAATTAATAAAATAAAAAACAGTAAATTACATAAGCCTAGCACCCTACCATTTCCATTTGGAGGTCTACAGATAAAAGACAGTTATGCATCATAGATTGACAATTGCATCTCTTTGCAGCCTAATAGAGCTCAAATACACAATGGCTTCAAGCCTTCCAACATCAGCAACGTAACCATAGCACTAAACAGGTGAAAAAATGATAGAATACTTATTCGTTAACCAGTAGTACTAGTAATGCCTGAAAGAATCTTGACCAAACATCATTTTGGTTAATTGAATATTAATGAGTATGGCTGTTCAGATATTGAATGTAGGCAGGGCACTGTTGAAATACTGCATGTTGCATGATTTGATTCAAATTTGGTAGCCACCGTACTCCATAATATTTTCCGTGCCACTTTCAAGCCTTCCAATATCAGCAACATAACTATAGCACTAAACAGGTGAAAAAATGATAGAACACTTATTCGTTAACCAGTAATACTAGTAATGCCTGAAAGAATCTTAACCAAACATCATTTTGGTTAATTGAATATTAATGAGTATGGCTGTTCAGATATTGAATGTAGGCTAGGCAGGGCTCTGTTGAAATACTGCATGTAGCATGATTTGATTCAAATTTGGTAGCCACCGTATTCCATAATATTTTTGGTGCCACTTTAGGTGTTTAGTCTTACAGCAAAGACTCATCCGATACAACATCGTTTTGGGGCTGACATTCACCTATTCTACTTTGTAGTCAGCTCACAAAGTGCTGCATCATCTCTGGAATCTTTACATAATCAAAAAAGCTTGGAATATCATTGTCGAAGAACTTATTAGCATTTTAATTTGTAATTTTCATGATGACACAAAACAGAAAAATAATTTAAATTTGAATTAATCCTTTTTTCAGGTGGTCGTGTTTTATATCCACCACTGCCACTATGGTCGCATTTTTTGAGAGGTCATGCCATCTTCAAGGATTTCAAGGAATGTGTGTTTCTGACACTTTCTTGCTATCATCACCAGCCTTGCACACTTTTCCCTTTGTTGAGCAGTTTAGAATATAAGAAATTTGCTTTAACAGTTAAACTTTTTTTATGGTGGTCGCACATTTTTCACATCAATGCCATTTTAACTGCAACTTATCCTTATTTCAACCATTGATAGTATGTACAATAATAAAATGGATTTGATACTCACAAATTTCACATTCTGGTTCAAATCTTCTAGTTTTCCCTTCATCCTTCGTCAATGCTTAGAAATTCAAGAGCTTGGTCATGATATTAATTATCTACCCTCCATTTGCACAACCTGCATGCATTGTCACCTATGAAAAAAGTAGAGCAACATTTGACAACTTTACGATTTGAAAGGTAGGATAATGATTGGCATAAAAACATGACGAAAATGACATAATTATTGACTACAAGCTTGACCAGGGGTACCCGTTTTGACACTAACAAAACCTACAAATACTATTTGCAATCTCGATTCAGGCATTCAATACTTCTATCGACGTGTTGGTGAAGAAGAACTAGCAGAACGGCCACTATAATTCTAGAAACCTGATGCGAACAACTGTTGCACTGGCAATAAAAGGACTGTTGAAATGGATCACTACTATATCTGATATGACTACTAACTATTATGCAAGGATAACCTTGATGTTCAAAACAATATTAGCCTTCTCTGATTTGACAATGGAGAGTATTCTATATAATCTTCCTATCGCCTATATCGTTAAATTGCTATTTCTGATCTGACTTTATGAACTTGCAAATGTTCCTAATATCGCATATAGAGATGCAATTGCTATATCTGATTTCAATCTTTCAATATATGCAATGTATGTATACGTTGATATCACTTATAGCGATATGTTGCTGTTTCAGCTATGAACACATATTCTTGCAACAATGATAATGATGCTGTTTTTTATCTTGTCAATTCGCTCTTGCAACAATGGTGTTGTCTCTGATTAATCTTTTTGCACTATGCAACCAGAATATGCCAAAAGACTTATGCTCAAATGAGCAGATCCAATGATGGATACAAACAAGAGATAAAAAAGTTTCTGAATGGTGATTCAATTAGCAGAATTCGATCTTGCACCCCTTGATGGTTGATGAGATATATCCCTTCCAAATCACATCTCTTCGCAACACAAACAGATTGTTACATAAATCGTATCTCTTCTTGCATAGTAATTATTTAATAACCTTGTCTAATTGCACCTTTCCAATACTAACCAATATTGCAAATTTACTTGATTATTAATCGCTGTCTATACCATACACTAACTCTACTACTTTCATATCAACGCTGTTGTTTAGGCATATGTTAGCCTCTGTTTAGTTGCTGCCCAACACCTTGAAATATATTATTAATATCAGTAATCTTTGGTTTATATTGCTGTTGACTAAACACTATCCCTTACTGATTCTTCCTTCATCGATTGCTGTTCATCATAACTCCATACTATTCATCGATCTCTGTCTTCCATAGTGATCAGCGGTTTAGCGGCACCTATAATATCAATTCACGATACTTGGTAACTTACGATAATCTCCATTGGAAGTATGATTCACTTTATTAGAGTTCCCATGCCATTGAGATTATTAATCAATGGCTCTTTACAACGGTATTCTTCTTCAAGTAATATTAACAGTGTATATGTGTAGTGTATCCTTTGTATAATGGATTGGGGTCCCTTAAGAGAAATCTCTGTTCTTTACATGGCCTTATTAATACAATTTGTGATCTTCAACTGATCAATGCACGAGCAGTTACTAATTTTTCTTTGTCGTCGATGTTCCATTATCTAGGTAGTTGGTGTAATGTCCCCATATTCTTCACATCAGCCAAATACCCCGTTTTGTGAAGGTTCTAAGAGAGACAAAATTGCAAGGAATAGATGAATCAAGTATGGCGTTTTGACCATCATGATAACCTCATGAAGTATGCCAAAGGGATGAAGGTAGTTGATCTTCTATGCTAAAGGAAAGGAACAATTCAGATATGTTCGTTTAAAGCTAAGATACCGAGTTCGCCCCTGGACCCCCCCAAACCAGGATAAGTTCGAACCGGTCCGTGGTCCGGGTCCGGTCCGCCTGTGGGTCCGGGCAGGGTGCGGTCCACAGGACCGAGTTTGAACCCGGGCTGCAGACTTTCGTACCCAGGCGAACTTCGCTAAAAAAGGCGAGCTTGGAGCGAATTTGGCACGAACTTGGCGCACGATTTCACTAAAAACGGATTTTTATGGCAAATTTAATAAAAATTTGGCATCCACAACCCTAAAAAGCTCATTTGAAAGAGGCTTTTTTTTACTTCTCATTCTCATTTGTCGTGTGCAAATAGGTTATTTTGTCTTGAGCAAGAGAAAATAGGCGGTTGAGCAAGAGCTTCGTTGTGCAAGTAGGAAGTTTGATTTGTGGACCTTCTTCAAGTGTTTGTGCCTCATTTCTACACCTTTGCAAGCTTACAATGAGTGGAAGAGGTAAGTTCTTGTTCCATTTCCTTCAAGTTTTTGTTTTTGTTTAACCTTTTTATTTTATTTTCATTTCTCTTTCATCGTCCATTATTTTCCAGAATTTTTCATTCTCTTGTTTTTATATTGAATATGTATACAAATTTCTTGCCATAGGAAAAGGAACTACAATGGCATCTACCTCTTCCTCAGTAGGCAACCGCAATATTGACCAAAGAGTAGAACCCCCTTCTGATTCTCCTTTGTGGAAGTATGTCAATATTGTAAGTGCCCTTCCAAGAGGTGGTGCATTCCATTGGAATTGTCGGGGTTGTGATGTAGTAAGGAATAGTTCATATTATCGTGTGGTAGGCCATTTGTGTGGATTCCCTAGAAGAGGAGTCAAGAAATGCCCTGGAAAAAAATATGCACCTATACCAAATGCAACAGTATTACAATATACTGCAGAGCATGAAACAGCAGAAGAGAGAGAAGAACGTAGACAAATTATAGCCACTAGTAGTAAAAGTTTTAAAAAAAAGCAAAGGGAATGCAACCCCTCTCTATAGATGTTGTGATAGAAGATCACCCCTTTTATACTACCTCAACTAGCCTTGATACTGAAAGTGAAGCACCCCCTACAAACACACTTTAAAGAAAGGGGCCACTAGAAACTACATTTCAAAATCAGAGTCGAGAAATTGCCGACACTGATGTGGCTAGATGCTTGTATGCAAATGGGCTGCCTTTTAGTGTTGTTCCCTCTCCATATTGGAAGAGATGTTGAAAAGTGCCAATGAAGCTCCAAGAGGGTATAAAGGCCTTGGTTATGAGAGAGTACGAACCACCTTGTTGGATCAAGAGGTCAAGGAGATTGATGATCAATTGAAGCCCATAAGGGATTCATGGATTGAATCAGGAGTATCCATTGTTTCAGATGGGTGGAAAGATGCTAGAAATCGTCCCTTGATCAATGTCTTGGCGGTGTCCCCTAAAGGGGCAATGTTTTGAAATCTGTGGATTGTGAGGGGCAAGTAAAAGATGGGTCATTTATTGCTAAGATTCTCATCTCTGCCATTGAACAAGTGGGTCCTAGAAATGTTGTCCAAGTCATAACGGACAACGCAAAGAATTGTAGAGCTGCTGGTTTGTTGGTTGAAGAGCAATATCAACACATCTTTTTGACACCTTGTGCAGTCCATTCACTCAATCTTATGCTAAAAAAGATTGGGAACAAGATTGGCTGGATCAAAGAGGTGTACGCAGAGACTGAGGACATCCAAATGTTCGTCACAAACCACCACATGACTCAGAGAATATTCAGAATGTTCTCATGTTTGGAGCTACTCAAGGTAAGTGAACTTGAACTCAAGTTAGTAATTTAAATTTTAATATGTGGATTGTGTTATGTGTATTTACATTTTGTTTTAAACTTTGTTATTTAAAGTATGTATGGTGGATCATGTATCTAATAGTTGTATTTTTTTGGTTCTACTTCTAATTTATGTTCCAGGTTGCAGAGACTCGTTTTGCATCGAATTTAATCGTCTTAAGACAACTTGTGCAAGTCAAAGAGGCACTTTGCAATATGGTAATCAGCAACAATTGGGCTATATGGAAGCAAAGCAACAGTGAGAGGGCAACCAAAATAAAGCAAAGGATATTGGATGACTCATGGTGGGAA
>MU224545.1:484144-560827 GCA_018584345.1 Thuja plicata
ACTCAATGCTTGAGAAGATCAAGCAAATTGTAAATGAAAAAGAGCAAGATCCTCAACATACCTTCTTCAAACAATTGCAAGCAATTATTGAAGAACGATGGAACAAAATGACCACTCCTCTACATTTCCTTGCCTATGCATTGACGCCTAAGTACTATAGCACCCAATTTACTGATCAACCAGGAAGGCTACCACCCTATAGAGATGTAGAAGTTTCTGATGGGTACAAGGCAACATTTGAAAGACTCTTTCCTGATGATGATATGCGAGATATGATTACCGATGAGTTCATAGAGTTTGTGGATGAAAAATGTCTAAGTACTGATGCTCTTCGTCATTGGTTTAGGAAGGATGCTCATAGTTGGTGGTACACCTCCATGGCCAAAGATTCCAAATGTTGCAGCCCCTTGCAATTAAAGTTATATCACAGGTAAGTTTTATTTTTTTAATTTAGTTTGAAGTTTACTTTATCTTCATGACTAGCAGTAGCAACTAGCAAGAAATTTTTATTTTAAGATTAAGTTTTAAATTTATTTTAATTGTTTATTGTCTTGACTCTTGTCTTCATAGGTTGCTAGTTCATCTGCAACAGAAAGAAATTGGAGCACATATTCGTTCATCCACTCAGCGAAGCACAATAGTTTGCAATCTAAAAGAGCGGAGAACTTGGTATTTGTGCATTACAACTTGCGTCTTGTCTCTCACAAGAGTAAAGAATACAATGAAGGGCAGACGAAGAGGTGGTACATAAATGCAGAGCTTGCGGACTTGGATGCTTCCACATCTCGGCTTGCACTTGATGAATGTGAAGATTTTGAAGCAAATAGTATTATTGGTGCAGCTGACCCCATTGGCCTTAGCTCTATTTGTGACTCAACTAATGCCAATGAAGAAGAAGATGATGAAGAATAGAATATCAATAAATTTTTAATCCATTAGTTGAACTTCAAACAATGATACTTGAACTGATGTTATGATTTAATTTTAATGTTTTGAATCTTTGATGTTGAACTTGAACTTGAAGTATATGATGGTATGATCGTGGATTCATGATTCACGATGCTATGATTACAAATTTACAAGTGTTTTTATTGTTTAAATGTTTACTTTTTATGATACTATGTGACATTCTAATCTTAACTCATGCTTCTAGGCTGCATAAATATCAAAATATGTGTGTGTGTGTGTGTGTGTGTGTGTGTATATATAATTTACATATTTTTGTACTAACGAACCCGAACCCAAACCCCTTTTCAAAATTTTGCCGTACCAGCGAACCGGTTCTTCGAACTCGAACTAGAACCGGCATCCTAGGTTTAAAGGAAAGAGTCAGTTAATACGATATCTTGACTGCTTGACTGAACGTTGTCAACATTAATACCAATGACAATAAAAGAATAAATGAAATTGATCAAAGATATACTTCAACTACACATCACGCCAGCCCATAAAATCTATTGAAGTTGTTGATTAAAAAGGGATTATTATATCATTGAATTGGACACCAACGGAAGTAGGAATCATCAACAATCGAATATGCAATGAAAGAAGGGCATGAACTATATTATTGCATACAATGATTACAAGACAAGTAGACGGTTGTTATGAAGAGATAAGTAAAAAAGCATGTGATTCAGTCTTAATCATAATGGAAAGATGTGGCATTTACAACCAAAGAGTAGTTGATACTATTATGATAATAGATATTATAATTACGAGTGGAAATGGACTTAGCAGATTGAATAATGGAAGGTGTGATGTGATCAATCAGGGGTGGTCAGAATAAGTATCAAGACGTATAAATACCACGCCGATTTTAGTTTCAATGATAACCAGCCTCGATGTCAAGGAGATTACACATCAATGACTCACCACCAATGAAGATAGTAGATTAACAGCAGCCAACTATTATAATAATTCAAGAAAACAATTAGTAAAGAATAGTCAATGGACTATTAGAAAGATCAAAACCACCAACAGCAACCTATTATTAATAATCTTGGGCATGGATTACAAGTAAAGAATCGATTAGTAATGGAAAGGTGTGTTGAGCACTAAGGGAAGAGTGATGTAAAAGAGACATGTCTTATAACATCATGCCTTATCATATCCATCCATGAGTATGATAAGGTATTCATTCTCACTCCGTTCAGCATTGTGGATTATTTATCTTTTGTTATTTCATCCTTTACAGATCTGCCCTGTTTAGAGCAACTTGCCCTTGGCATTTGGCGAAAGTTTATATTGGCATATCAGAGACGGCATCTTAGGATTGCAGATATTAAGTGTAATGTTTCGAGCTCCCTGCCACGCTGATGTTGAAGTTCCTAACTCTGGCGCCTGAAACTGTAGGTCGTACGGTGGACAAAAGGTCCATACGGAAGAAGGAATGTGGTCGTACGGTTGGGATAGAAGGTCGTGCGGTAGCTGTAAGGCTGTAAGGTAGGGAGAGGTGTGGTCGTACGGTGGTTGGGTGTAGTCGTATAGTAGGAGCTAGGGGACTGTACGGTGAAACAGAGAGGTCGTACGGTGACGGCACGGAGGTCGTACGATGGTGGCCGGGAGGTCGTACGGTGACGGTTGGAAGGTGTTCAGGGATGTCTGGAGGGAGATGCCTACGGGGTATGAAATGTGCCTTCGGACCAGAATGAAGGAACTAATACAATCCAAAATGACAGATCAAATCAATACTTGCCAGGAGAGATAATAATAATAATAATCAATTGATAGTACTTCAAATTCGCCAGATCCGAACAGAGAACAAGCAGAGTAGGGTAAAGGTTGAATCCCATCGAAACTGCAAATACCAACTAGGGAGGGTCTTTCACCTCCGAAATGACAGACAACAGAATTCCAACAGGAATTCGCAATTACAAGAAAAATATCAAAACTCAACATGAGAAATACATCCTACACGCTGGTCATAAATACCCGTCAAACAAACTCCCGAGGTGTACAAATAAAGCCGACACGGCAACACTAACACCTATGCTAAAATAAAAGATGGGTCCAGGATAAGATAAATCGACCATAACCCAATACAAGTTTATTTTATTTATTTAATAACGGGGACATTACAGTCTTCTCGTCCCAAAGATTGCTTGTCTTCAAGCAATTGTAGATTCGGATGATTCAGAATTTGCTCGCCCTCCCAAGTAGCATCCTCCCACGGAAGGTTCTTCCAACGCACCAGAAATTCTTTGACCGTGTGAGTCCTCAACTTTTTCTCTCGGGTGGTAATGACTTATGCCGGCTCCAGAACTAACTTCCCTTCTCCGTCGAGGGATGGTAAATCTTCAGACATGGTGACATGTTGCCCCACCGCCTTCTTCAGGCAAGATACATGAAATACATTGTGAATCCTGCTTCCCAGGGGTAGATCCAGTTCGTAGGAAGCCTCACCCACCCGTTTGGAAACACGGTAGGGCCCGTAGAAACCCGGCCTTAATTTCTCCTTTCCGGATGTCTTCAGGGATAACTACCTGTATGGCTAAAGTCGAAGGTAAACCAAGTCTCCCACTTCAAAACTCCTCTCAATGCGATGCCCGTCAGCATATATTTTTTGTTGATTTTGAGCCCGTAGGAGATTCTCCCAGAGTAATCTTAGGATATCTATTCCTTCCTGCAGCCAATTTTTTGCCTTTGGTGCGCGACCATCTCCTAATGCCATGTCCACGAATGAAGTTGGTTCATACCCGTACAAAGCTTTGAAGGGAGTCATTCCGATGGACATGTGATAGGTGGTGTTGTAACAGTGCTCCCCCAGATGAAGCCACTTGACCCACGCTTTCTATTGTGCGAACGCAATTTCTGGGATATCCTTCCAGCCACTTGTTCACGATCTTTGTCTGTCCGTCAGTCTGCGGGTGGTAGCTTGTGTTGGGTGACAACTCTGTTCCTGCCAGTCGAAATAGTTCTTTCTAGAAAGTACTAAGAAAACGACTGTCTTTGTCGCTCACTATGTTCTGAGGGAGTCCATGCAGGCGCAACACCTCCCGGAAGAACAAGTCTGCCACCTGTGTTGCTTGGTATTCCCCTGAAATGGCAAAGAAGTGCGCATACTTGGTCAATCTGTCAACCACCACGAGGATGAAATCTCTTCCTTGCACCTTCAGAAGCCCAGTAATGAAATCCATTGAAATGCTAGTCCATTCTTGCTCAGGAATCGACAGTGGCTGAAGTACACCTGCTGGCATAGTGTGTTCTAATTTGTTCTGCTGACAAGTAGGACATTCCCAGACATATCGGAGGACATTCTTTAAACCCTTCCAGGAGAACCTTTCCCTGATCTTCCTGTAAGTCTTCAAATGTCCCTGATGTCCGGCCAGAGGTGAGTCGTGTATCTCCTTCAAAATCTTCGCCTTCAATTTGGATTCGGGCACCAAGTATATTCAGCCTTTGTAGTATATAATATCATCAACCACCTTGTATCTGTCATCTTGTCCTTCGTCGTCCAGCAGCTAACATGCAAAAGTATTCTTGGAATACTCAACCAGCAGGTGTGCTCTCCAATCGGTTGAGATTTGAGATAAAGAGCATATCGTTGGCCGTCTCGACAAGGCGTCAGCCACCACATTATTTTTTCCCTTTATGTATTCACTGTCAAAATCAAAAGCTTGTACTTTACTTACCCACTTCTGTTGTCGTTCATTGAGTTCCCGTTGTTCCAAGAAGTGTCGAAGGCTGTTATGATCTGTATACACAGTGAAATTGGCTCTGACGAGGTACTGTCGAAATTTTGTCAAGGTGTGCATGATGTCGCGCATTTCCTTGTCGTAGATGGAATACAATTTCTCAACCCTCGAAAGCTTCCGACTCTCAAATGCAATCGGGTAACGGTCCTACATCAGCTCGGCCCGAATACCCTCTCCGGAGGCAAGACACTCCAAAATGAAGGGTCGGGTGAAATCTGGAAGTGTCAGCACCGGGCAAGAGCTCGTGACTTCTTTGAGCCTTTCAAAAGTTTGTTGTGCATGTTCACTCCATTGGAATGATCCTTTCTTTGTTAGGTCCGTCAATGGTGCACTGAGCTGTGAGAATCCCTTCACGAACCGCCTTTAATAACTACACAACCCGAAGAATCCGCGCAGATCTGAGTCTTTGGCGGCAACCAATCCAGAATGGCTTGAATCTTTTCCTGATGTACTTGAACCCCTCGCCCACTAACAATGTGCTTGAGGTACAATATCTCCGTCATCCTAAACTCACATTTTGATCTTTTGGCAAACAAGGACTGTGATTCCATAATCTCCAGTATTTCATCCAAATGCTCCTCCCATGTCTTACTGTATATGAGTATGTCATCAAAAAATACCAATAGAAACTTACGCAGTTGCTTGTTGAAGATGTGATTCATACAGGACTGAAATGTGGCGGGAGCATTGGTCAATCCAAATGGCATGACCAAGAACTCGTAATGCCCATAGTGGCAGCGGAAGGCTGTTTTCTCCACATCTTTTCGTCTCATACGGATCTGATGATACCCAGATCGGAGATCTATTTTCAAAAAATAAGCTGCACAATGTAGTTCATCCAGCAGCTCGTCGATCCTGGGAATAGGGTACCTGTTCTTGATTGTTTTCTTATTTAATGCACGGTAGTCCACACACATCCTCAGAGTTTCGTATTTCTTCTTGACCAGTACGACGGATGATGCAAAAGGGCTGGAACTAGGCCTGATCCATCCCTTGTCGAGAAGTTCCTGTATTGTCTTTTCAATTTCATCCTTAAATCTTTTAGGATGGCGGTACAGTGTGGTGATGACAGGTTTGGCGCCAGCCTCCATCTCGATAGTGTGTTCAAACCCATGGTGCAGTGGTACGCCTGGTGGTATGTCAGCAAAAACTAATTCATGCTTATCCAACACACTTTGAAGTTCCTCATCCTGATAGAAGGTAGGTTGTCCATATACTAGTTCTGATGAGATAAAACAGTGTGTGGCCCAGACCATATCATCGTGCTTGAGGATGGCCTCCATCCATCAGGCAGAAATTTCCCTCAGTTCTCCATTCAACATTCCCCTTAGAACAACTTTCTTGCCATCCACCTCAAATGAAAATTCCATCTGTTTGAAACTTTGTGTGTATTCATCCAATGTTTCCATCCACTGGATGTCGAGGATCACTTTCATGTCGTCCAAATCAACTATGAAGAAGTCATCTATCACCGTGTCGTTACCCATAGAAATGCTCAGCTGTGGGACCAGATGGGTGCAAGATAAAATGTTTCCTCCTGCCACCTTGATGTCGAATCCTTGGTGTGCCTCTGTTTGTAAACCCCTTCGTTGGACCAGTGAGGAGTTGATGAAGTTGAGGGTAACCCTGTTGTCTAACATGACCACAACCCTCTGTCCCTGGAGAGTACCCTATACCCGAAAGATAGTGCATCTCGGGGTTCCAGCTAAAGCGGCAATGGACCCGCCTCTTTTCAACAATGTGGCAATTCATTCCACATGGTTTAGGTTAACCTCTCGGGCGGCTGGTTGTTCGCCTTCCTCAACTTCTGGTGCATGTTCTCCCTTTTCATCATCTGACATTTCTTCAATATAGTGGATTTTTCCCTTGCCTAAGCAATGATGTCCAAGTTCCCATGGTTCCCTACAATTGAAGCACAGCTTCCTACTTCTGAGCTCCCGTCGAGTAGCCTCATCCAGTAGAGGTCTCTTTGGCAGAGGTTTGTTGACCTTTTCTTTGGGAATAAGGGGTGGTTTGGACTGTGCATAACTCCTGGAGGAGGATGTTGTTGACATGTCGCGTGCCTTCTTGATTGCCTCTGTGAGTGTGATGGGATTGAACCCCTTCACCCAACCTCTCAAAGACTCTGCCAACCCATCCATGAATAGCACGACCAATTGTCTCTCCGAAATATCAGTTACCAGGACTAATAATCTTCGAAATTCTGTAATGAAACTGTCCACTGTACCCATTTGTTTCAACTAAGCCAAATCTTTGAAATTAAGCTCTGGATCTCTTCCATCAAAACGATCCATTAATCTCTCAGTGAAATTAGCATAGGAGGTTATCTGATCGTGGCCCAGAGTGACCATGCCATGATGCCACCATTCGTGAGTTAATCCTTCCAAATGTAGGGCCGCAAATTTTATAGCTTCATCCTCCGGCATAGCAATGACTTAGAAATAGGTGTCGGCCTTCTGCACCCATGCCCTAGCTGTGGTGGAACCAGAACCATCAAAAGTTGACAAATTAATTTTACCAATCTTTCTCCTAAGGTTGTCGTTATAGTAGCCACCCCGATTGTTGCAACCTGAATATCTCATTCTCAGATCTACATAATCCTTGTAGGTTATATCCCTTCCAGATTTGCATTCTTCCAGTCCTCCCGAAGTTGATCTTGCATATCTTGGAATGTTGGTTGTTCTCTGTGTTGTGCTTTTGTCCAAGGGGGGAAGGTGGGCATCGACGATCGAGAGCGTGTTGGTTCAGGGTTTGCCCTACCTGCAACAGAATTGTCACTTTGCACATTTTGCTCTATGGATGCCTTGCCTTCAGCCAATTTTCGTAATGTCTCCTCCATGAGTCACTGAGTGTCATTGATCTACATTTGGTTTCTGGTGAGCTCTCTTAGCAATGCCATGACTTGCGCGGCAGGATCCTGTTGATCTTCCATTCTATCAGCCGAATGATATCTTCTTCTTCTCCTGGTATATACTAGCATTTATAACCCACAAGCTGGCAGAATCACCAGCTTTGATACCACTGTAATGTTCCGAGCCCCCTGGCATGCTGATGTTGAAGTTCCTAACTCTGGCGCCTGAAACTGTAGGTCGTACGGTGGACAAAAGGTCTGTACGGAAGAAGGAATGTGGTCATACGGTTGGGATAGAAGGTTGTGCGGTAGCTGGAAGGCTGTACGGTATGGTTGGGTGGTCGTACGGTAGGGAGAGGTGTGGTCATACGGTGGCTGGGTGTGGTCGTACGGTGGGAGCTGGGGGACCATACATTGCAGCAGAGAGGTCGTACGGTGACGGCAGGGAGGTCGTACGGTGGTGGTCGGGAGGCCGTACGGTGACGGTTGGAAGGTATTTGGGGATGTCTGGAGGGAGATGCCTGCGGAGTATGAAATGTGCCTTCAGACCAGAATGAAGCAAGGAACTAATACAATCCACAATGACAGATCAAATCAATACTTGCCAGGAGAGATAATAATAATAATCAATTGATAGTACTTCAGATTCACCAGATCCGAACAGAGAACAAGCAGAGTAGGGTGAGGGTTGAGGTCGAATCCCACCAAAACTACAAATACCAACTAGGGAGGGTCTTTCACCTCCGAAATGGCAGACAACAGAATTCCAGCAGGAATTCGCAATTACAAGAAAAATATCAAAACTCAACATGAGAAATACATCCTACACGTTGGTCATAGATACCCGTTGGACAAACTCCCGAGGTGTACAAATAAAGCCGACACGGCAACACTAACACCTACGCTAAAATAAAAGATGGGTCCGGGATAAGCTAAATCGACCGGAACCCAATACAAGTTTATTTTATTTATTTAATAACAGGGACATTACATTAAGGGAGACATATCAGACATAGCTTCCATCATTGATTGCAAGTTATAACTATGGAAATATCAGAAACAGCATCAGCACTCGTTGCAAGTATATACATCCATATTTGTCACAGCAACTCTATCACTTCCAAAGCGATTTCTACTCCATACATTGCAAGTATTTAATTCCATATTAGAAACAGCAATCTTGTTGCTATAAGCAACATATTAGACTCCATTGCACATATCATAAAGACGAATTAGACATAGCAAATCTATATCACCCTAGGCATCATCCTCTCACGAATTGTTGCATATATAATCAAATATATCAGAGATTGCAACCATTGCTGAAAGCAATAGATACTGATTTCATAATTGAAGTGTATATAGAATACTTAGAAATTTACATAGAATACTTAGAAATTTACATAGAATACTTCACAAATGTTATATCAGACATTGTTGTTGATACATTGATACTTATAATTGCAAACATTTCGATTGATTATATCAGAAATTAAAATTGAGTTTGATTTATCTTCCATTACTTGCTTAAATAGTATTCAACTGATATAGTAGAAGGGGAGATTGAAGCAATTGTCTCGGCTTTCCTAACTTAGCCAAAAAAGGGACATTACAGTCGGCCTTTATCAATCTTCACTATTATTTCTCCAACGTATTTGGGAATACGTAGCCTCCATGCGGAGCATCTTTGTTGAAGTGGTCTTCCAATTATTATCCATATAGAATAAGACTTAAGTTGTTGTTTAGAATTATCACAGACTATGGTCAAGGGAATTGACCAAAGGCACATATAGGCACCTCACCTTCTACGTGCTCATTCTTGTTGGGTGGATATTTTGCAACCAACAGTTTGAAGGATCAATTGCAAAATAGTGATTCCAACCACATCATGTGAGACATAGTCTCTCCTAGTTATAAGGGAAGGCTCCCCTGTCTATTGTTGCTAAAAACAGCTTATACATAACTAAGACCTAAGATTATGTACACTAAGCTAAACAATGGGCATTACATTCACCATATCCTATTTCTTCAGAATTGGTGTTCTTCTCTCATCGTATTGTCTTATTTTCAAATACACGATTCTTTCCAACAATAAAATTTCAGGTACAATTTAGCAAAGTTAATAACAAGAAGCTCATGAAAGCTCAAAGTCTTCCACGAATCCTTATGTGAATTCAAGAACAAAGATGAATCATACATGCAACTCAAAGTCTCCAGCGAATACTTCACCTTTCAGACACAAATGCGAAAATAAAGGCAGCACAAAGTCTGCAAGTTACCTCCTTGTTTGAGTGTTCTACAATAGATTCCAACGTGATAAGCAGCTCAAAGTCTGCAAGACCAAATCTGAAACCAAACTATAACTCTAAACTCAATTAGCAGCTCAGTCAGCAAGATTGAATTTGGATCTCTTGAACAAAAGCACAACACTAATCTTCAGGAAATGTCGTCACATAACACCTTGAATCAGCACAAAGTCTAAAAACAGCTTGTCTCTTCAATTGAAAGTCTTACAGTGCACATACAAATTGGCAGAATTTTGTTGCATTGCCAAAACATGATATTTACAATGAGCCCTCTTGTATTTGTAGAAGAGAGGTTGTGAGAAAAAGGTGGGAGACACCTAACACCTAACTAATTGTTGACTTATTCAACATTACAGTTCCGATGTAATGTGATTACATGCAACTGTATTTTGTGATTCGGCATTTAATGTGATCACATGATTGCAATTGTTTGCTTAACATGTGATGTGACCATATGCAATTGCAATTCTATGCTTTACATTTAACTTGTCAAAATTGAAATACATATGCATAATTGAAACTAATCTAAGTGTCTGACAAGACACGATTCGTGTTACATCATCCTCTATGAAAGAGGTCTTCCTGTCGCTAGATTGCCACTGCTTGGAATCTTCAAATCTGTATATGGGTGAGAACGTCTGCATGAAAAATCACTTATCTTTATTCTAAACCATGACTGAAAGTTGTCCATGATCGCGTTGATTAATCTGCTACCACTTGCTTGGAATCAATATTGAAAGCATTGTACTACCTTTGATGAAACAACAGCATACTGATCTTGCAAAGATCAGAATAATAAAATGCTATAGCAGGTCTTCATCTTTGTAGAACATTATTGAAACACCATCCTCATCTCTGTGTATGGGGTAGAACTAGCTCTTCGGGAAAATCTTTCTGCGAAGTTGAGGTGTGAAGCCCAAAGTGTGATTTAGTCATAGTGGCATTGCAATGATTGGTTCCAAGATTTTCCAAGATTGGGCGACGACTTGACACGAAATACGAGACGACAAACTAAAATATTGACTAAAAACAAAGACAAAAAAGGAGAAAAAATGACTAAACACAATAAAAAATGCAATTTCGGAGTTTACATGACACATTGCACATGAGGGAACAACATCGTTGCAAAGTGTAAAAGTTTGTGTAATCAGAACGAAAAGTTTCGATTACAGGGGAAAAACACTAAGTTTTATGTGAAGTCGGGGCTTTTAACCACAATTGCACATGAGATTGCATATGGGATTACATGTTACAAAACATGCAATCGAGGTTAAAAACCTCAAAATGCACATAATTATTATGTAAACAGAATTTTAGACTGAGATTGCACATAAAGCTACATGCAATGGGTATCAAAAGTTTCGAGTTTAACAAAAATATTTGTAATATACAATGTAATCGGGAATTTTGGAGGTGATTGCACATAAAATTACATGTAATAGCAAACATCCCGCTTGCATGTACTAACACGTTGCAATGGATATTAAAATCCCCAATTTAAAAAGGATAAAATAAATGCAAAGAGCAATTCCAATTTGGAACAAAGCAAGATAATTTCTATGGAATTGAGAGTAAAACCCTCAATTCCACAAAAGACCATTTATTTTTGCAAACTGTATAGAAATCTCCTATTGCATATTCGTAAGCACGTGCTCTAAGGGTAGTCTGCTATCAACATTTTGATCTCATAAAGGATGGAATGAAAATCCCAATATCATAGTTTCAGGGAGACGAAAAATTGATATCCTCTTGTATTAGAGATTTGAAACCCTGATGCAATGAATATATGCAATTTAGTAAATAAGAGGCAGATGATAATGTGTTTGAAAATGAAAACCAACGATTCCATCCTTGCACAAAATCTTACCAATCGAACAAGTCTGGAAGGGACGACATAAAGGCATGAAAGACCCAAGAAGGAGTTTCTTCAATTTGAAAGTTGAGATCCCAATTTCTAGGGATATTGTAACCGGAGCGGGGAAAAATACAAACTCAAACTCATCTTCAAATTTCCAAACCCGCGAACATAAAAACTGTTAAGGAAATGGATGAATAGGTAAGTGAACAATCTACTCTTGTTGATGGTCTGAGGAAAGCAATGGCCTTTGTGATTGATTGATTCCTCATTCCAATCAACCATACATATTATGCAAAGGGTTAGCAACTTGGAGGATCATGACCCTTCATGATATCCGTTAATTACTAACTAATATAATTAGTTTACTTAACATCTCTTAACTAATCATCTATAGGAGGAGTTTCTAAAACAATAAACATAATTAAGAGCATTACATAACTGATATAATTATATTTAATTGTAATTCCATCAAACATTAAATCTGATTGAAACTATATTTCAACACTCCCTCTTAGTAAAAGAAGATTTAAGTCTAACTCTCAGTCATGACAATTTAAAACCAACAACTCAATGTTGTCTAGCCATGAGCATAATATTTGATACAGTCCGAACACATCATGACAATTTGAAACCAACAACTAAATGTTGTCTAGCCATGATTTAGAATTTGTTTCCCTCTAACATCTCTTTTGAAGATCACTCAATTTGGACCAAATATTGGCCTTCCTAGAAACCTTAGAGGAAGCACTCCAGAGAAGATGGTGGAATAACCAGGTACCGCTTTAGAATTGATCTTATATCATTCAAAGCCAGAGGGTCCTTCTTAAGGGTTAGGAAGCCCGATCTTTCAGACTTACCCTAAGGATTTAATAGAAGACATTTCAAGGTTCCTAAAGATCCTAGATATCCTTGGTGGAGGGCATTTCTTATCAATGTCAAGAGTCCTAAAGGGAATTCAGTGATCAAAGACATTATTGGTGATTGTCAAACCATTCTTGGTGAATGTTAATTTCCTAAAAAGAATTAAGCTAGGGATTCTATATCTCTGAAGATTATGCACCAAGGAGTAAAGCAACATTTAACCGTGGAGAATGGAAGTACTATACCGAATCAAGATAAGTGTTACCCTTATGATAATTGTTGTAATAAAATATTTTTAAAATTTGATAAAGCTATGTTTACCAATATATGACCGTTGTAATCTCAACATGGAATTGTTGTTTCAGGGATCATAAGGAGGAGCCTCTAATTGCTTGAGGACAAGCAATTTGAGGAAGGGCAGACTGTAATGTCTCCAAAAAGATTTAACAATAAAAATAATAAAAAACAAATTAATGATCAAATAAATAATAATAATAATAATATAATATATTATTAATATAATGTATTATTAATATAATAATAATATAATTAAATTAACAATAATAAATCTATGATATATTATTATAATATAATATATCATAATATGATGACTAATTAATTAGTATAATAATACAAATTAATAATATATGTAATAAATATCACATATTAAATAGATTAATAATATTAATCAATATAATCTATTAAATATTATTATACTCTAAAATAAATGAAGTATAATAATATTCAATGAAGCCCTATTAATATTTTGATGTCAAATGCTTCTATTTTAAATTTCACAAAGATCCGAGCTCATTTGAAATACTAATTTAAAGTGTCAATTTTACCTAATCAGGGGGAAACCCACCTATTATTTTAATGTCAAATGCTTCCATTTTAAATTTCACGAAGATCAGATCTCGTTTGAAATAAACATTATGCTATTTCTACCATAATGTAAGAAAAAATAGAATGTACAACATGAAGATCTCTAATGCAGTAATTCGTGAAGGCACTAGAACAAGGATCCATCCATGAAACACAAACAAATGAACCTCGATGAAGAAAACAAGAAAACAAGAGAGTACTCAACGAAACTCTTAATGGGCACATCAAGTTCCCAGTGTAGAACTCGCGCTCTTTTAAAATAAATAATAAATAGATCACATAATATTATAAATTTGAAAATGCATGTCAAATATTAATGCATCGAAACTAATATTTAAATAAACATTTAGTGACTAGAGATGCGACCTCTCCCTACGTTGTTTATGGAGGAGGTAGTGATCATGGTAAAGGGGAGAGATTGGCGGAGATTACAGACACTGAAGGGAAGAGAGAGAAATACAATCAGCACCTCCATAATAGAGATAAGAAGAATACATCTACAGTTAGAACAAGAATCATTGAACAAGCAATACCATTAGCGGGGCATTGAACAAAAAGATCAACAAATAGGTCAAAACACTTGTATATGCCAAGGACACTACATTGTATTTGTGCGGGCAGTCCATAATATTTAATAATTACCGCCAAAAGTCAGTCACCGGACTTCTGTTTGCACCATGGTACTACAGTGAATGAAGACTACAATTTATTTAGGTCGATATGAAAGTTGCTGAGGTATAATGGCTCATATCTCATCGTATTGAGCAGAGCTTATAACATAAAGTCTGATTTATATTATAGAGGGATTCGGAGACCAGGTTCTTAGGGATTGATTGTTGTTTGGGGGAAGTTATTAATCCTTGAACGATTATTATTAGAAGACGACATGCTCATAGCCAAACTGATTCAAATTAATACTTGGTGCAGTACTTTGGACTATCAATCTGATTAAGGAATCATATCTAGAGTGTGCGCAAAGACTAGTGTAATATTGTTTTAACTTGCATAGGTGGTGAATTGATATTTGGATATAAGTGGTGGAACAATGTTTTGGTATTGATAGCCCGAAGCGCTTCACATCTCTGTTCAAGAGCTAAAGTACACACATATATATGGAGAAGGTCAAACATAAGAATGTTCATAAAGGCCATTACAAATCAAATCCTAATGGAGAATTTTAGAGAAATTTGAGTAAGATCCTACGTAGGGAGATTACAAGTTGACATCAATGACAACAAGTTTGACATCAATAACAACACAATATTCTTATTTGCAATAAAGAGGGATAATAATCAGCTCTTGGATCTAATGTAGACGGTTGATGGATTATGGATCTCTCACTAGATTCACCCCCTAATCTGGTTGGCAAGAACCACATGAGGCCAAGAGGGATAGTAATCAGCTCTTGGATCTAATTTAGAGGGTTAATGGATCATATACACCTCACTAGGTACACCCCGTCGTCCAGATGGCAAGAACAACATGAGGCCAAAAACGATAATAAATAGTTCTTGGGCCAAAGGTCAAGGATTTGTTAAGGCACCCTAATACACCCCTTATCATGCCTCTCCTAAGGTTGGACTCCATCAATAAACTGAATATATCTTGAGGTTAATTCAATGTTCTTAACCCTAGTTGCAACGACTATGTTTTAAATTTTAATAGCTCTAAAAAATATCTATTTTGTGGATTATCTTTAAATGATTTCCTTAAATATTGCAGGATCTCAAGTAGGTACATTGCATTACTAATTCTGTTCTACTTCTTGTTCTAATTGAAAATTGTGACTTTGGGCAAACACTAGGGCAGCTACAAGAAAGGACATTACATAATGCAAACCTAAGAGTATACCTACACAAAATAAATTTAATCGATCATTTTGGTACAAAGAAGCTTGCTAAGAACAAAGATTAGATTGCATGCACTTGCAACAATGTAAGAAAATATTGGAAGGATTGGAAGGATTGGAAACTATCAATTCATTGGAGGCCTTGTTAGAGTGGTAAAGATGGAAGCGCCTTAATGTGGGATGGGCATGTTGAGAGCATCCTGCAGTGATGTCAAGCAAGTATTTGTAAGCAAAAAGGTTTCACATCACAATGGATATGTAGAGGTGGAGAGAAAGTACACAGTTCTGAGGTTTTGTGGGAGTTCATTTCATAGAGCACATCATTAAAAAAATTTAAGCCATGGTTTGAATTTCCCTATTCCGGTTGAAGGATACCATAGCCTCAAGCATAAGGTAAGTTTCCCCAATGAGATCAACTTCTATATGCCCAGACCTTATTCTGATTCTATTAAATTCTTCAATATAACTTTCACATTCTTTTCATTCTACCTTAAATTTTGCAATCTTTTCAACTATCAAGCTAATAGTTTTGAAATATAAATTTACATTCGAACTTTCATACCATCCTAATCTCGTTTCTCTATCTTCTTCTGACCTCTCCAATTTCTCTCCATCAAATTGCAGCATGTCCTTTGATTTTAATCTTAGCAAACCTAACACTGCAAGATCTGAAATTTCTTTATGCTTAAAAGTAAAAATATTCTTCAAAATCGTTTTTCCAATCTATCAAATCTTCCAAATTCAAACTACCACTATAACTAGCAATATGAACTCTAGATCTCTTAAAAATATTTGAAATAGCTTTCAACGTATTTTCGTAACTGATATCTTCTTCCTGTTTTTCTGCAACTAGTTCAGCAGCTCGCGCATTCTCTAGTGCAACTCTTCTTTCAATTTCTTCTTCATCACTCTCATCATGTTTAAGATTATAACCCCGTCTTATATCTTTTTTAACAACATTCATTCAGACCTATACATTTCAAACAATTTTAATATTCATCCAGCAATATTGACAACACCTTGACCTCAAAGCGCTCTTCGTGGAGGCATCTTAGCTTTGGAATCTAATGCAAACTATCTAAGCTGTGATGATCTATTTAAAAACATATGTTGCAAACTCCCTCAAATTTGACAATCTATCTACAGGCGCAGTTCCCTTGAAACCTTCTACCTCGTACATAGTATCGGAAGCTATATGATCCACTCAGTACACCAGGCAATGTCTTTCCTCCCTAACAATTCAGATTTACTATGGCATGCACTTGTGGATGGAGGAACCAATCATGTAGCATCCAACTATGCAGCCAATCCAACAAGCACTCAATAGATTCACACAGCCACTAAAAATAACAATGATCTTCATTGATTCATTGTCTGATATACGTCAAATGTACTTACCACAAGAGCTCATGGTAGATTAAGACCTTAGTCTCCAATTAGAATGAATTATAGGCAGAATCAATGTGCAGCTTTCTAATTACAGTCTTCTCAGCTGCTATGTTATATGATGCTCTTGAGTCTTCAATATTGTTTATCTGCTACAAAACTTTTACAATCTAATTCTTCATGTCTGTATTAACTACCCTTCGATGTAGAGTGAAAAATATTTTTAAAGCAATTGCAAGCAATAAGATGTTTTACATTTACCAGAAAAGTTGTACAATGTTCAATGCACATAGAAATGTGTAAAAATACTTGGCTTGGATGAATGCAGTAACATGTAAACATCAGAACTGGATACAGTCCTGATCATGAACCTCCCTTGGACCAATATGCTTGTATACATCGCAAAAATCTTCACATGTCGACGCAAAAATCAAATGTTTGCCGCATGGCTCAATTGGTTCTTCATTGAGAAATTTAACAAGTCAGATCACACTAATCAATGGTCAAAAATACTTGGAAATGACATGACATTCAAGGATATGTCATGCTGATGATTTGCTTTCACATTGGAAGCTCTAGGATCCAATTGTGGTGCCACATGGTAAGATCACTGTTGAGAGCTCTAATGTGCTGAAATAATCACTGGAACAAGAATATGCTTATGTGGAATAAATTGACTTCTGCAGTAAGAATATGATGACTAGAACGTTCTTTGGAACCCTGAAAATTAAAAAAGCACATGAAGGAAATATTTTTGAGCGATGTAAGATTGATCTTATACCTTGGATGCTGCTGAATCATGTCTTGATCAAACTGAAACACAACATAACAACCTTACTTCTTACATGACAACATTTCTTCTCTTGATTCAATTTATTACATGAAGATGAATAACAAGTTGGAATTCCCAGAGTTTCTGAAAACAATTCACTTGTTAAGTTACCGCAAAAGCATACTGATTATGATATCTGGATTACTTACTTTCATCCTCTAACTATGACATTTTATAGATGGCATATTGTTGCAATAGTAAACCAAAACAAAATACCACCTATACCATGACACAAACAACAAAATTACAACTCCTTAACAACTTAACAAAATAGATTTCTCCTTCATTCAACTTTAGAAAAATTGGTTTTCTTCTTGGTAATTTCGAAATGCCTAGACTAACAACCATTAAGATCTTGTGCAACATCATAACAACTTACATCTTATTTTGGAATGCATTATATTTTGGAAGAGGTTCACGTTAGCAATTTCTTCTAAACCACCAATAGTTATTTGGCTTTGGGTACTAAGGGAGGTTCTATGTAGAATCCACCTTATTACTCCTAGACTGATTAAAGATAACATCATTAGCTCCCCCAAAGCATCCCGAAAACCGGTGCCTAAGGTTTTCAGTTCCCCACCTGGATGGTCATCTGCTTCCACTACTTTGTGGGGTCTTCCCCTCACAGTTCTATTCATACTTGTACAAGCCTGTGGGTTATCTTTTTTGGGTTAACCCTTGTATGTCTATTTCTTTATTTTTTCCTAATTTTCTTGCTGTGTTATATTTACTTTAAGTCTCGGTTTCATTTTACTATAATTCTTTTCTATTGTACCTGATGTACATTCCAGTCCCTTCGACCTATTCTTGGTCATTTACGGACAGTAGTATGATTTCTTCTTTCCTCTCTAAGCCCAATTGGCGTACTATGGTCATCGTGAATATTAAGATTTTTTTTTTCTTTGTGGGAGTAAACAACATTGAGCAGTACTTCACGAAATGAGGAATCCACTGGAATGCCACCTCTCTACTTTCTTTAGAAGCAAACCAAACAGAAAAATATTACACTAGTCATATCATGATTTCTATATCCCCTCCATTATTAGACCAGCTGTGCACAATCCAATGTTTCAATTTCCTCAGATGGGGATATAACCTTAGTTACCAGTTCGGATGTGGGTATGAGAACCCGGTACATGGATGCGTGACAATTTTTTGGTGGGGTTTGGATGCAATTGGGTACGTGTGTGTGTGTGTGTATTATGTACAAAAAACATTAAAGAAATATACAGAATTGTAAAACTAAATCATTTGATAGTATGATACTTCATTGATCAATGCCAAATGCCAAAGATAAATATTAAATGCCAACTGATAGTTCAAAAATAGACCATCTTGTACTAGATAATTCCCAACGGCCACCAGTACACATCCAAGTGCACTGGTGCATGCATCCACATCCGATGCTCATCCGCATTGGATGTGGAGGGCCTTGGACACATCCGGTAACTAAAGATATAACCTACAAACCTTTAGATCTGAGACATAAGTTCCATACAGTTTTATCAATTATAAAAGTGTCTCAATTGGCATATCTTCTAATTTCTGACAATGGGATTTTTTAGAATTTAAAGTGTGTCCCTTTAATAATATGCTCTCTGGTACTTTGTTGCGGGTAAGGCTTTCAATTCTTCCTTGGAAAGTAGCATCAGATCTCAAAGTGAAACTGCCATGTGAGAGAAGAGGTAAGAGGATTGAGGCCTCCCCGAACATGGAAATCAGAGACTTTTGGTAGAAAAAATCAAATATGCAAAGCCATTATTTTCTCAAGTACATCAACTTTCCTTTAAACCTTGGAAATACATTATTTCACACCTTTTTTCTTTGTAAAAAATTATTGAACTAGTTGATCTACAGAAAAAGTGGTCTTCATGGAAAACAAATGTGACTGATATTGTGAGTTAATGTTATTTATATTATTTGTATTATTATCCAATAATGTAATGCACTGCCTTGGTTTCCCAAGGGCAGACAACTTGTTAGAACGCCAAGCATCACGAGAGGTCAAAAATGCTTAGGATAAATAGAAGACAACTGATTCTAAGGGTCATAAAGAGCAAGGTCAAAGTGTAACTTGTTCAGTCAGTGTAGTTTTGTTTCCTCCAAAAGTTGGGCCAAATCTGTAACTGTGGTAATAGATAAACAATGGTTGAATTCTGATTGAAAATTGACTTACATGAATTCCTACAGTTAACAAATAACAATTTACTGCACACTGAAAAAATTATTAATACCTTTGACAAATTGTGTTTGTGTGTGTGTCTGTGTATATATCAGACATTATTTTTGGATTATGATAGTTAGTGACTACATTCAAACCCTTTAGTCAAATGTTCTACTTTCATATTACCAAACAAGTTCATGTTTTTGGATTGTGGAATGCGTAACATAACAAATTTTGCTATTGAAGTGGTTTCCTATCTTTGTCAAATTGAATTGTATATTTTCATAAATGTTGCACTTGCACTAAGACATTCATGATTATATTAGTTTGTCCATTTTGGCAAGCATTACTCTCCATATTTCATTTGACCAAATACAACTGATTCATTCATCAGAGTTTGAATAGAAAATGCAAATCAAAGATACAAATCCTGACATCCAAAAAAAATAAAAAATAAAAAATAAAAAAATCTTCCACAAAGCAGCTCAGTAATTTTATGGGCCTCAATGGAAGAAATTGTAAATATCAGATAAGAAACTATACCTGAAGATTGATAATTACAAGCTTTCCACCGCCACGAACAGATTTTAAGGGCAAGTTGCATGCAGGAGTTATCTGCAAGCTGCTCAGAAAATAAACAAAAACCAAGTAACCTAAGATAACAAACAAGAAGAAATCATATTTATCTAGCAAATAATTACTATGTCAGAACCAATTGTTTGTTTCATTAGCTTCCTCAAAATAACCAAATAAACTGTTTGCAGTTAATAGGTATGATTATTTACAAAATAAATAACTATGACAATTGCAAAAACACATCATAGTGTTGCTATTTATCATGTGATAAATTCATTCTTCGCATTAAAGTCTTAACTTTATTAGTCCAATAAAATAGACATACATTTTACTTCATATATCTTCAGGAGCAGTCCTGCAGCTATAAGCAGTGCAGCTGTTTCATTTCTCTTGAAATATTAGTATTTAGTGCCCTCAGATAACTGTGCAAGAGGCATATTATAGCTTATCTAATTGCTTCTAGATTTCCAAAAATTGCTAAAGCGGGATAAGGTTACCTAGTTCCTAAGCATATGATCAGATCTGCCATCTTACAATGCTTCTCCGCAGGAATCATCTCTTTTGGTGGCAATGCATCCTGTAAAAGAAAGAAAGGAGTCACAACAGAAAAACCCCAGCTAATTAACAGCCACATTTTTTTCAGTCAATCTATAATCTCTCAAAATATTGCATTAATCCTTACTAGTGTAAATTGAGATTATCCATATTCCAATGAACAGAATGAGAGACAATGTATTTGTTGTGTAAGTAAATTGAAGGAATTTGTGTATTGACTGGGGCATCCCATCTCGGGATCTGGGAGTATATGTCCCTGTACCTACAGATAATATACATGTGCTGGGCTAAATCCTTCAAAGTTCAAACGTATGGTTAGGTCATCAGCTAAAAGTCATTGGATGCAGAGGATCAATAGTTTTAGGGAAGTAGAAGAGAAGTTTGTGAACCCTATTTATTTTGATTTACAATTTTAATGTAATACAACTCGTTGGAATAAATGCTTATGTAGATTTTGTGTTTATAATGTGTTATTCTAATGTTATCTCATACATCTACACATACTCTTCATCCTAAAACCTGACAATTTTTTGATTCCAAGTTTGTAAGTAATGTGACAATCATTAGATTAGCCATACTTTACCTGAAGCTCTTTAAAAAACACCATTCTTCATCCACGATCAGAGATACAATATAAAATCAAACCAGTTTAAGAATAGTCAAAATATGAATAGTATTACCATGGGTACAGCTTTAGGAGCAGGAAAAACTGAATTTTAGCAAAACCTAGATATGATACATCATGGAATTCTCAAACATAAAATATTAGAAAATGCAAAAATTAATGGAAGGAAACCATAATATCAATGTGCAATGGATAATCAGCATATTAATAGACAGAAATACCATGAAAATATTGGGCCCTCCCCATAAACATGACATCAACATTTTGTGGGTGACCAAAAAATAAAATAAAATGCCATGTGAATGCCAGAACCTTTCCAAGGAGCATTTTGAGCTGGAAAATTTGCAATTTCCTACAACTGCAGCCATCAATAATTTCACCAATTATTCAGCAGATTTAACGGTTTCTTGATACAAGAGTATCCAGCATTTTAATCATGTAGTGCAATGACAGTGCTCTGCACCATATACTGTCTCTGCCAAAAGCTTGACCCTCCCAAGAACATGCGGTCACATCATGAAGCTCTTAACTGTTCTGCATCAATGCCACATAGTTCTGATAGTGTCAACCTCTCCCAAAGCAACTGTTTTTACGAAGAAAATCTTTTACCAATCTTTAAACTTCATTTTTCCTCCTCAACTCTATCCAGATGCTCTTGTCATAATTAACGGTTCCATGATATTTGACTTTACTTTCAAAGATTTTGGAGATCTACTTCCCAGAATTTGATACCATGTTGGAATGAAATCCATTACGCCTCAAGATCTACTAGCTCCTTACAAGGCAGTTATGATTAACATGTAACAGATAATCTACTCCATTGGCTCCAAACATGCACTCCAAAGCAGACTTTAGTACTAAATGTGTGTGTGTGTGATTGAGAGAGAGAGAGAGAGAGTGATGTACCAATATGTGAATCAGCACTTGTATAATGAACAATAGGTAGGGGAGAACCCCTATCTACCTATATACATTTCAACATCCCAGCCTTGATGTTTATTCCAGGTCAGCCTCCTACCATACAAAAGTATAGCTACGTGAAAGGCCTAAATGAAAGATCCCATGCGATCATTAACTTGTATGTAATAGGTTTACTACAGTACAACCCAAGGAACCACACACATTAGTGCCTCAAGCCAAAAACACCCAAACCACAAGCATCATAGTAACACACACAAATAGTGACATAAGAACCCCATAGGATGTGATTACATTAACATGCCATGCTCTAATGCATTAAGACAGGAGGAGATTTGAATTCAATTTAGAATATGCAATAGAAGTTACTCTGTCAAATCCAATATCCAATTGTGTCATTTCCCTCTAACACAATAAAAAGATAAGAAATTCTTCAAAGATTCAAAAGAATTGCCTAAACACATTAAATACCATAAAAGTATTGAGAATTACCTCATCAAAGAAAGCAACACTCAAATAGAAACCACAAGGTGTAAGAATCTATACCATGAACAACTTCCAAATAATTTCCCACAATGAAGGCATGAAAGACAATGATCATAGTACATAGCATATTTGTAGACAAAGCATAATCTTTATCATTATGTTTCATCATCAGCACTGTTACAATGGTTCAAACACCCTTACAAGCACCTACATTAATAAGGGCCTAACATATCTCACCACCATTTGCACTGTCACTTTGTGGCCAGAAAAAAAGCACATTAGCATTACTTACTATATTTTCTTATCCCCCATCAACTACTCTGTATCATCAGATTTTAAATTTTAAGAGCTTCTAATCTATTCCTATATGTAAACCCTGATTGAACCCCCACTAAAAGCACATTATCATTAATTGTTATATTTTATTATCACCCATTAACTACTCTGTATCATCAGATTAACAACTTTAAGAACTTTTAGCCCCTTCCTATATGTAAACCCGAATGGAACCCCCACCAAATTCCGTCTAAGTATCCCCCCCTTTCAATATTGCGCTTTTACTCCATTTCTCTATTACACAACACCCAGAACACTCATATTCAATCCATCTCACTCCTGATTTTCTCTTCCATTCACACATGATAATCTGTAAAGAAGCAAATTTGGTTGCACTTTAAGCAAAAGATCAATCTACTAAACAAAACTTCAAGGTGGATGCATGTGATCGCAACTAATCACTATGGTCAAAGATGGATAGTATTTACGTGAGATAAACTAAAACCAATCAAGATTTATATCTACAAACATTCATTACCTATTCAAAATACAAAGGCCTTCCACTATTCAAGCATACAGAGGAATATTTTAATTTTATGGGAGACCGACAATTGTGTCTCCAAGTAATCCAATCTCCATTTCATAGAGAACAATATGTTCAATACTCAACATTGTTGGGGCCTATAATACCCCTTGCAGTGCTTGAGCTCCAATCTCAAAACAAAATACTGCAGTCAGTTCAATTTTACTCTTTATGACCACCCTCCAATCTCAAAACAAAATACTGCAGTCAGTTCAATTTTACTCTTTATGACCACCCAATTCCCAGAATGGACAAAATGAGAGCATACTAAGTAATAACAAGGACAAAGGAAAGTTCTACCCACACTCTCTTCATTTGTCCACCGTGGTGGAGATTCTCTCTCCCAACTACGGAAGTGACTGACACTACAACTTACACTTCTCGGCAAACTTGGGCTTTTTGTTTTGGCAATTCTTCTCAGTCATCATCATCACTCATTTTGTTCTCTTGATGGAAGGAATCTTATTATCGATCCTTCTGTGACTTTTGGAATGCCTGGTGTACATCTTATGTCCTTTTTTGGCTGCATGAGCATTAATTTTGGAGGTAGACCTTCTGGTAGTGTCACGTTCTTCCTCCTCCCTCTAGTTTCGATCTTCGTACTACTACAGTATTTGTTGTCTTTGTTTCTTTCAGTCCCTTATGTGCAAGCAATCTTGGCAATCTCTGAAGGAGATGATTGACTTCGTCATCCACTACTAAACGATTCTGGATGAGGTTCTCAGAGACCTCTTATAGGAGAGCCTCCCATCGAATGTATAATTTTACAGACACTTCCCACAAGTACACGAAATCTTGAGCCAATTCATCTTCTGACACGTATTCCTCCTCTTCAATTTCAATTAGTTCCGCTTCTTCCACAGGTTATTTAATACACGTAGAAAACAAGAATACACCTTGCAAAAGATATAGTATGAATCCAATTTTCAGAAAGCTAGAGCCATTATTTCATTCAATTTCATATGCAATATATGCATGACAATTCAATGGTCCACAACACATACAAAAATAAGTGCATATATAGCAGTCCTTTGTAAGATTACCAACTGTTGGGAACTGTCAACTAACCAACCACTCATTGGGAACCAACAACCCGATTACAAACATGATTAACTTGGCATATTCAGCCGACTACACAAGGCAAAAAGTTGAAAAAGATAGAAAATAAAATAGGATCCCATGGTACTATTGCCAAAGGATCTATTACAATTAAAGAACAATTATTAGCGATACAACCTTCTAGTATTACAATGCGAAGAGATAAAAAAATATTCCTTCAACAATTAATCCCAAACATTTATCCATCAATCTAAATTTGGGAAAATTTCGTCAAACAGTTGGCTAGCAAAATTGAAACACAGTTGGTTCAGCAAGAGACACCAATCTCTTTGAACACAAAGCAACAACCTCCAAAAATAAAGTGATAAGTGCTTGATTTTCTTCTCGAATCAGATCTAATCCTCGTCCACGAATCTGCTCAATAATTTCTTGTTTAAATCTGCTTATGATCTTCAAAAATCTCTGCTCATAGGTCTGCAATAATCCACCTTAAAATCTGCCTCTATATGCTCTTTAGATCTACTTCAAAGTTTTGAATTAATTCCTTCAGTTCTGCCCTTAAATCTGATATAAATCTGCTCTTGGTTCTGATTTAAATCTGCTTTTGATGTGATACCTGCTCTTGGTTCTGATTTAAATATGCTTTTGATGTGATTTTGATCTGCTCTAAAAACATATTGCCTAATGGTTGGCACCTGAGTCACAAGGTTTGGGTTCGAGTTCGAGTTCAGCAACTATAAATTTGGATGAAGTTCGACTAGGGCAAAAAGTTCGAAAAAAAATTCGACATCAAAATCGCCTTATATATTTTTAAAAATATATAAGTATATCGAATAATTATTTATTTTTCCTCTTTACTCTTAAAAAATTAAATATAATAGTAATTTTTAGTTTTTAAAAATATTAAACTTTAAAAACAAAAATGAAAAATAGAAATATATTATTTTTTTAATTTTAACTTCACAAAACAAAATAATAAATAATACAAATTGAAAAATCAAGATTTCTTGTATTTGACATATTAACATAATAATATATAAACTAATAATAAATAATTTATATACTAGATATTAACATTTCAATAAAAAATTAATATACATAAAATTTATAAATAATAAATCGACTTCAATCTTTTTAATATTAATAAGTAAATAAAAATAAAATAAATTTAAATGTAATCTTAAAACATTGAAAAATAAAACAGAACCTAAAAGAACAAAACAAAATATTAAATCGAAAACTTTCGATGGCCTCGGTTTTGTTCTTCGTGTGGCGATAGGAGAGCTCGACAAAGTGGTACTGGGAGAGCTTTTGAGATGCGCTAAAAGCCATGTTCACAATGACGAAATTGTGGTTGTGGCAATGAAGAAAACCACAACTGAGCAAACAGACGCGAAATGTTGCTAATTTAGTTTGCACTAGCCGTCTTTTGAAATGTTGAAGACCGAAGCTATTTCACTGAACCAAGGCATTATTTGTAAAGAAAAATAGCAGAAAACCTTAAAAAAAACGCTTAATAAAATATATTTTTAAGAAAAGCGGAAGTTACTTTTTCTACAGTACAAATTTTAGCCAAATTTATACGATTTTTCTAAATTTTTTAGAGGTCCGCCGAATTTCGAACCTGAGGGCAAAAATTCGGCGAACCTTGTGGCATAGGTTGGCCCTTCGCAAAAAATATTTAATAGTGCAATTTAATATTTAAATTGCCTCATTATTCTCCAACGATGTCCCAAAAATGGCATCAATTTAATATTTAAATTGCCTCCTTATTGTCTGGCTAAGTCCCAAAAATGGCATCATAATGTTCGCACAATCTAACCTCCAATATTGCTCTTCAAATGCCTTTGGCATCAATGGCAACAATTTCAAAAATGTTATACATTTATTATTCATAATTTTGTTGACTTTGAAAAAATGAAATTTAAAATTTTGGGACTTTAACGATCATATGACGTGTAATGTCCGAATTATAACAAATTAATAGCCAAATTAGACTTTTATGTTCTCAAAATTCATTAATTTATTTTTTTGTTTGTAATTATGAGTTTTTTTCGGCCAAAATGTGTACCAATTTTTTTGTCAAGTCCTTATCCAAGTCAAAATTTTGGGTTGTTGAGTAGAGACCTTGTCCGAGTCAAAAATTTGCATTGTTAAGTCGAATCTGAGTCTGAATCTTCAAACTATGGTATTTATACTACAAGTCTTGACTTATTTTATTATGATTCTATTATGGCTTGAAGTTAATTATTCATGTTTCAGTTGTGATTATTGGATATTTTCTTGGATGGGAAATCTTTTTCAATATGGTAAAAACTAGACTATTTATTGCCAATAACTCTTAATTGCTTTTCTTAATATCCTAGACCTTTCACTGTCGAATCTCACATTTCAGTGTAAAACCTCATGATCGACTTATCCACTAGATCATATCTTTACTTTCAATACATTTTCCGCCTTGCAAGGTACATCTCTGAACTAAGTGATTTTGTCTACCATTTTGACACGGTGCAATTCAACTTGCATTCACCCAATTTATATTGATCGGAATTTGCATTTCACTATCAACCATTTTGGCGTGATCAATTCAATGACTTATATTGCAAATTGACCTACTAGCCACCAATATCTTTCCATTTAATTCTACTATCATCATTCTCTATGTGCACTTCCATGGCCACATCAAGAACTTTGCAGTCAAAAAGTGTTATAATTTGAGTGATTGCAAAAAACATTTAATGGTTTTGACCTAACACCTTGGAGGGTTAATACATTATGCCTTGTGTGAAGAGAAGCTACTTAAATGAATTAAATACCATGGATTGGATATTGCACAAGGACCTTAACTGTTGTTGAAAGAACTAGTTATTTTGTCTAGTGTAGGGATTCATTCATGTGCACAAGAGAGATGGAAATCTCCTCCACCAAACTCTAGTACGAGTTTATCTTAAAATATGTGTCTAAGATTGTGAATCGTTTATGTCCTTAATATATATATGCATATGGTGTTTGAGTCTTTGGCTCAACTACACCTTACTTGGGCCTGCTTCAGCTATTTTCCTTTTCTGATGTTACGATTGTAGTGGTATGATTAGATGTCTAGAGTGATGTGTTTGTAGTGGTATAGTGATGTTAGTAGCTATAAAGCTCTAGTCGGCAACATATGTTAGTGTATGTAAAAGTTCATATGAAGGGAGGGGCCCCTAAATAGAACCTCGATATTAAAACTAAAAAATAGGCACTTTTTCATCTCATAAATAGCCATTGTTGTAGTTGATAACTACCTGACGTGACTATTGCTAAAAACAAACAAGTTGTGTATAACAAACAAGCATGATGAATGCCATGAACTTCATATTGGATATGAGCATGAGAGAAGAACATCTTCATGATGGGATGGTCAATAGAGCATTCTTTTATCCAATTGTACAAACTATGAATTCGAGGGAGATAGGTTTCCAGATTGGAAATGAGTTTGTGGTTGAATATAATTGGCCAAAAATGGCTGATTATATGTTTGAGATTGAACTACAAGAATTGAAGCTTCCTTTATCAGCCTTTTTCCAAGGGGTGGAGATAGAGGAAGAAGAAGTGGATGAACAGACTGGAGAAGCTAGGGAAGGAGGTGAACGGGGTATTTTTATAAATACAGTTTGGAAGTAGTTTCAGGAAGGGGCAAGGAAGAACAAATATGGGAAATTATACAGAATACTCCACTTAGAAGAATCCCCATTTTCATCCTCAACAGCATGGAGAATTGTGAATCTATGTAGGGGTATTGGATATTTTTGTAAACATTTCATATAGATTTGTAGGTGGTGCTAATAGTTTGTAGAAATCTTGATGTATTGTATCTATCTATGGCTCTGGATGAGACCACATCTTTGTAATCATTTTTTGGCTTTAATAGAGGGATCTACCCCCATAAAGGTAGAACCTTTAAAAAAAAACTTAAGGCAGCTTGAAACAATTTTTTTTCTCTAAAACACTGTTTAACTCTTCCATCTTTTGAAGTATAGTGAACATAATGAAGAACACTAAAACTTAATGATTCCGTTTGCATACAATGCAACCCAAGTGCAGAAATATCAAGCAATCCTCTATATTTGAACCCCTCAACTTCAAAAATTTATAATACCTTTCTTTGATTCTTGGACATCACAAAAACTAGTGCTTATGTTTTTGATAAGGATGTGTTGATAATTATAGCATCGATCAAATAAAATATTGACCCTACTATAATAGATAAATTGTGAAATATATAAATAGCTATTAATGATCATAATATATATATGTTATTGATATCTATTATTTATATTTATTATCTAATATAGTAATCATCGTTATAAGATAATAATGATAATAATTATCATTATTATAATATAACTAGTTTGATATTATAACATATGCAATGTCGATCTTGATTATTATTATTAATACCGATAACGTTAATTATATTGTGGTCGGCATATTAATAATTGTCGACAATCATGATTATTATTAATACTGATCACGTTAAGTATATTGTGGTTGGCATATTAATAGTTGTCGACGGTATATTATAAATTGTGAATCTCATCAGGCTATATGTTATAGTTAACGGGTCATATGTTACATGATTACGAGTCGTGTGTTATAGATAGTAATCACATGTGTTGTTAAGAACAGTCACGCCTATGATAGGCATGACTCCCGTCTATCATAGACGTGACCCTTTATTTTATTACAACTAATATAAATATGTGAACAATCTGCTTCATACTCGCACCGAAATCAATAAGTGCTGAGTACAGAAAACAGCACGTTCAATTTTATATATTTCCTTATCAAGCATATTTGAAATACAAGGTTATTGTATCTGCATACAACCTGAATTCTTCTTCTGAAATAACATTGATATTGATAGAATTGACATATATATATATATATATATATAAAATTGAAATTAGAATAATAAGCTTGAGTTTATTTAACATGGTATCAGAGCTCTGGTAAAGGAAGATCCAAGAAGCTCTCAAATTTGAGAAATTCGATATCAATTTTAATCTATCACATTTCTCACATTTCTATGGCAAGCGCTACCAGATTTGAAGACAGACTTGAAGGAGGAAACAATTTCTCATCATGGAAATTCAGGATCAAAATGATTCTAAGAGAAAATAAAGTTGAGTCTTTCATAAAAGAAGAGAAATAAGAGCCAAAAAACGATCCCAAAAAATCAAATTGGATTGAAGGAAATGAAAAGGCTATGAAGATCATAGTTGGTGTTAGAGACCGCATAGTGTCGATCCTAACAAAATATGAGACTGCCTACCATATGTTTAAATCACTCGAAAGAACGTATGAGATAAACAATGCTAGCAAAACCTTAGCACTAAAGAGGGAAATTAATCATACAAGTATGAATAAAGAAGAATCATTCAATGCGTACTTTATGAGAATTTCCACTCTAAGGGATGAATTAGCTGTACTTGGATACACAATTCAGAGTAAAGAACTAACACTCATCGCACTAGATGGCCTACCAAACACTTGGGAGACTTTTGTTCAAGGCATTAGTGCAAGGTCAAAATTTCCAAACTTTGATCGACTAAGGTCTGATTGCCTTCAGGAAGAGTCGAGACAAAACAAGAAAGGAATCAAACAAAAGAACATAGATGAGGATCTTCAACTGTTAAATGTAAACTCTCACAAGAAAGGCAAGAAGAAACACTTTAAGAACAGGAAGGACCATCATGAAAAAGGTTCATCAAAAAGGGATACTTCTCACATTCAACAACTAGCTACATTTGCCAAAGTGAAAAAGAATAAAAAGGAGCATAACTCAGAGAAACATGTATTCTACTCTGCCCTCTCAAACCAAGTATCCAACAAATAAAATACTTGGATAATAGACAATGGATCATCAAGACACATCACAGGGTATAGAGAACTATTGGACTCTATGATAAAAGAAATTGATGAAGAAGTAACCATTGGAGACGACAATACATATCCAGTAAAAGGTATTGGGACCTGCACCATTAAGTTGAAGTCAGGCATGTCTATACAACTCACCGAAGTCCTTTATGTTCCTGGCATCAAGAGGAACCTAGTCTCGATATTTGCACTTGAAGATAATGGGTATAGAGTAACCTTCATGGATAGCAAAGTTTTGGCATGGCCAAAGAATTCTTCTATCAAGAAAGCAATAACTATAGGGCAAAGGAAAGGCTACTTGTATGAGGAATATATTGAACCTAAGCTTGCCCTAATTCATGAAACTGCAGACTCTAATGAGATATGGCATAGAAGATTAAGACATTTAAACTTTCATGTCTTATCTTCCATGGAAAAGTTGGTCACTGGCTTACCTAAGCTAAAGCTATATCATTCAGGTACATGTAAGGGGTGTGCCCTAGGCAAAAATACTAAGGGTTCTTTTAAAAGTAGTTCTAGTAACACGAGTAATGTTTTAGAACTAGTTCACTCTGATCTATGTGGACCCATGTTTTTTTCTTTTGAAAGGGGGTTTCTATATTATGTAATATTTGTTGATGACTTCTCCAGAAAAACCTGCATGTACTTCCTCAAATGTAAAGAATCAGAAGAGATCCTTAGGAAATTTAAAGACTTCAAATCCTTCACTGAAAACTCCTCTGGAAAGAAAATAAAAACCCTAAGAACTGATAATGGGAAGGAATACACCTCTGACATCTTTAGAGAATTTTGTAAAGAAGCCAGGATTAAGAGGGAGTTCACTGTTCCTTACAACCCTCAACAAAATGGGGTTGCTGAGAGGAAAAATAGAACAATTGTAGAAGCAGCTAAAGCCATGCTCCTTGATCAAAATTTAGAAACCTATCTTTGGGCAGAAGCCTCTAACATTTTTGTTTACATACAAAATAAATGTACTCGCTCTCATATTGAAGACAAAACTCCTAAAGAAGTTTTCACAGGTATAAAGCCAGATATCACTCATTTAGGGATATTTGGATGTCTTATTTATTTTCATGTACCTGAAGAGAAGAGAACAAAACTAGAACCTTCTGGAAGTTTAGGAATCTTTGTTGGGTATAGTGAAACTTCTAAAGCCCATAGAGTATTTGTACCTAGACATAGCAATATTGAATTCAGTAGAGATGTAATATTTGAGGAAGACCTAGCCTTTAAAAGGGCTAGAAACTCTATTGAGTCAGAAAGTAATACTCCACCTTCAGACCAAGAAGAGGATCCTACTCCTGAGTTTCAGAGGGAGTGTCCTGAAGAAGATGAAAATGAAGTACAAAACTCACCTCAAGAGAACATTAAGAAAAGACCACTTTGGGCCATCAAAACAATGGAAGAAACAAAGAATTATGCAGCTCCTTCAAGGACCTTTAGAGAAAGTAAAAGACCCCGAAGATTTTCCAGCTATGTGGCTTTAATGAATGATCTCTCTAAGTCGGAACCTTCTAATGCATCAAAAGCTCTCAAGAACCAAGTATGGGAGGATGCCATGACAGAAGAATACCAATCCATTTTAAAAAATGATGTTTGGGAAGTTGTTCCAAGACCAAAGAAAAAGTCTATTGTTTCATCCAAGTGGCTATTTAAAATCAAGTATGCTGCAAACGGCAGTATAGAGAAACATAAAGCCAAATTTGTTGCCAGAGGTTTCTCATAGAAAGAAGGAATTGATTATGAGGAAACCTTTGCACCTATTGCCAGATATACCTTAGTCAGAGCTGTTCTAGCCATTGCAACAGGAAAAGGATGGAACATTCATCAGATGGATGTAAAGACTGCATTCCTAAATGGGAAAATAGAGGAAAAAGTTTACTTAGAGCAACCAGAAGGATTTGAGATTCACACTGCAGAATCTCATGTGTGAAAATTGAAGAAAGCTCTCTATGGACTTAAACAGGCCTCCAGGGCTTGGTATGAGACAATCGATAGCTATCTCAAGGAATTGGGATTTTCTAAGAATGATGCAGATCCAAATCTATAATTCAAGCAAAGCAAAGGTGATATGTTAATATTAATCTTGTATGTTGATGATCTGTTAATTACAGGAGAAGATCGCCTTATTGATCAATGTAAAAAGGACCTTGCTAAAGAGTTTGAAATGAAGGATTTAGGCCTTCTACATTACTTTCTTGGATTGGAAGTTAGGCAAAACTCAGACAACATTGTACTTAATCAAGGAAAGTACACCTTGGACATATTGAAGAGATTTGGTATGATGAATTGTAGACCTATGTCTTCTCCCATGGAAACAAACCTTCATAAACTAAAGGAGGCAGCAGCAGATTCTCCATTTGCAAATCCTACCCTCTACAGGGAAATAATTGGATCTTTGATGTACCTGGTCAATACTAGACTGGATATATGTTATGCAATAAATGTCTTGAGTCAGTTTATGTGAGCCTAAGGAGATTCATCTAATGGTTGTGAAACCTATTTTGAGATACATGCAAGGTACTCCAAACTATGGACTCAGATATGAGAAAGTTGACTTGAATCTACATGGGTTCACAGATTCTGACTGGGCTGGAAGTGTAACTGGCAGAAAGAGCACCTCAGGTTGCTGCATCAGCTTGGGATCCGCCATGATATCTTGGATGTGCAAGAAACAGTCTTTAGTGGCTCAAAGTTCTACAGAGGCCGAATACATTGCAGCCTCTATGGCAGCAAGACAAGCAGTACGGCTCAAGAAACTGCTTGTGGGATTATTCGGTAAGCCCCTGAGATTGACAGTCATCCATTGTGATAATCAGAGTTGCATAAAACTTTCTGTGAATCCAGTATTTCACGATAGATCCAAACATATAGAGATTCCTTATCATTAAGTGAGAGACATGGTGGATAGGAATGTGATTCAGTTGGAATATATCAGTAGAGGAGATCAGACAGCAGATATACTAACCAAGCCACTTGCCAGAGTGAAAGTTGAACACTTCAGAAAAAGTCTTGGTATGATTGAATTGTAATTTGCATTGTAAACTTTACCGATATATGCATAATATATAAGATGTTTAATGTGTAAACTTCTTTTGTCATATGTGTTGATATATGACCTTATGGGCTCTACCCCCTGTATTCATCTCTAAAAGGTGACGATCTTTTGGAGATAAATACTTGTATTCAAATATTATAAGATGACGATCTTGTAATATTGATATCGTGCTGACTTGATATCATTCATGGATGTGTCATGATCTGTTATGTGACGTAATGTCAATACACATACCATAGCTAAAATGTATAAGGAGAATGTGATATTCTCAAGCATATCATCCTTTAAGTATCACGAGTTATGTGATACTTATCATCACGTGTTATGTGATATTTTGTCTTCACGAGTTATGTGATACTTATCATCACGTGTTATGTGATGCTTATCTTTACAAGATATGTGAGACTTATTATCATGAGAAATGTGATATGCATATGATTTTATCTTCCCTAGCAAAGAGGGAGTGTTGATAATTATAGTATCGATCAAATAAAATATTAACCCTACTATAATAGATAAATTGTGAAATATATAAATAGATATTAATGATCATAATATATATATGTTATTGATATCTATTATTTATATTTATTATCTAATATAGTAATCATCGTTATAATAAAATAATGATAATAATTATCATTATTATAATATAACTAGTTTGATATTATAACATATGCAATGTCGATCTTGATTATTATTATTAATACCGATAACGTTAATTATATTGTGGGCGGCAAATTAATAATTGTCGACGATCATGATTATTATTAATACCGATCACATTAAGTATATTGTGGTCGGTATATTAATAGTTGTCGACAGTATATTATAAACCGTGAATGTCATCGGGCTATATGTTATAGTTAACGGGTCATATGTTACATGATTACAAGTCGTGTGTTATAGGTTGTAATTACATGTGTTGTTAAGAACAGACATGCCTATGATAGGCGTGACTCCTTGGGGAGTCACGTCTATCATAGACGTGACCTTTTAATTTATTACAACTAATATATATACGGTGAACAATCTGCTTCATACTCACACCGAAATCAATAAGAGCTGAGTACAGAAAACAGCAAGTTCAGTTTTATATATTTCCTTATCAAGCATATTTGAAATACAAGGTTATTGTATCTACATACACTCTGAATTCTTCTTTTAAAATAACATTGATATCTAAGTTGCCGGTTTGGATTCCGGGAAGGATTCGGGCTCGCGAATCCGGTTCGTGGATTCGTGAAAAAAAAAATTGTCGTTTGCGTTCGTAGGGGTTCGTGAGTGTGTGTGTGTGTGTGTGTGCATTATATATACAAAAAATAAGAGAAATATACATAATTCTAAAACTAAATCATTTCATAGAATGAATCTATGATGCTTGATCATTGATTAATGCCAAATCTCAAAGATTCAAAACATTAAAATTAAATCATAACATCAGTTCAAGTATCATTGTTTGAAGTTCAACTAATGGATTAATAATTTATTGATATTCTCTTCTTCATCATCATCGTCTTCTATATGGAGCCTATTAAGACTCGAAGGTTAATTTTTCCCCACTTTTATTGGCATAGTTTCCACCCCAAATTATTAAATGGCGGTTTGGGGGCAAAGCCCCCAAGACGGGGTCAAGGGGCAGCGCCCCTGAAAGCTCAACCAACTTTAATTATTTTATAAAGGCTCTCAGAGTTATTTTTCAAAGCAAAAAAAACGTCTTAATTTTACCACTTTACATCTTGGCTCGCCGCGGGTCCCTGTGGATTCGCACGAATCCGCGTGGGATCCTCGAGGATCCTCGTTTTCTCCTCTCGGTCTGTGGATCCGGGCAGGGTCCGGATTTGGACCTGTGGGTCCGGAAGGATCCGCGATCAGCGGATCCATCTGGACCCACGGGTCCAAATCCGGACCCTGCCCGGATCCAGCACGGACCGAGAGGAGAATTCGGACCCGGATCCGAGGTCCAAGGTCTGAATCAAGTAACTCAGATTGATATTGATAGAATTGACATTTATATATATATATTCATAGATTAAATTGAAATTAGAATTATAAGCTTGAGTTGATTTAACAGGATGAAAAAGCCATGGTTGTCCATTCTCCATTGCCCATTTAAGGCCTTCCTCGTTGTCATCCTAATTCTTCATCAATAATGATACATGTTTGAAGACAAGGATATGATGAAGTATGCAGCATAAACATGATTGTCACCCAAAGATGTTTATGAAGGATAAATAGAATAGAATAACTTTTCACCTCCACTAGGCTAAAAATAGCCTTTGGTATGTTAAATAGCCTTGTCGTTCTTGCTTTCTACCTTTAACTTCTTCTACAACACAAAGTGATAATGAGTTATAATTTCTCAATTGTTCACTTAGTAATAAACTAGGGTTGTGGGATTAGAAAAACATTTTATTTTTGAGTGCGATGCCTTTCATCTTTTGGTAGATAATGAAACCCTAGCACAAATATATCAAACAATACTCAAATTTTAACCCCTCAAGCTCAAAAGCTTGGAAAACTTTCTTTGAATTTTTTACACCATAAGGATCATTGCTTGCTAATGTCTTGATTAGCCCGAAAAAGCCATAGTTGATCTTTTTCTATTGCCCATTGAATCCCAAACTAATAATGAATGTTGCCCAATAAGAGTCAGGCTTTCATACCAATGGCGTACTTAAAGGTAGACACCCTCAAGAACATGTGGTTGCCTAATTGTGGATGGCTCCCATCCTTGGGTGCACGCCCAACAAGAATCCTATCATCACAGCATTTAGGCTGAGACATCACAACCCACCACACTCCGCAAAGCTTGACCTTGAGACCTCAACTCTAATACAAAATAGGGCAATAAGGAGTGATAGCCACTAACTAGCATATGGATAAGGAGCGATTAACAATAAGGATAATGATGTAGTTCATAGCATTAATATTAAAAGGGTGTGAATTAATGATTGGCAAGTTTTGATATGAGACGTGTCCTTTACTACATGCCTTATCACTCCAAATACAAGGTATACGAAGGCAGTCCCATCATTCATCAAAGGGGCCATCAAAGGATCAATAAGGAAATATGATGATGGTATAAGAGATTATTAAATATATTTGATACCGATCATATGGAAAAGGATCAGAAGGGGATAAAACACCTGAATCATGAGGAGTTGATTAATGCTCAATTTACAGACGATATGGCCCTCTTCTTGGAGCTATATGAAGGAAATTTTAATAATGTTATGTGTAGACTACATATCTTTTGTATGACATCAGGGGTAAAAGTAGCACCTCAAAAATCTAGAGTTTTAGGGTGGTCAAATTTTGTCCCTGACTGGATCCCTAGAAGGGGGTGGGGTTGAGTTGGGCCCTTAAATATTGTCAGATATTTGGGGATACTCTTTGTTGTCTCCCCCTCTACCAAGGATATGTTGGACTGAGTTTATTCTAAGGTGGAGAAGAAACATCACAAATGGCAAACACACTTACTCTCATTGGTCGGCAGAGTGCAAGTGGTTCAAAAGGTACTTGCCTCTCATTCAATCTATTACTCTTCTACCTGGTTGTTTGCAAATTATCAAGTTAGCAAATTGGATGGAATCATGAGGGACTTTCTCTAGTCTGATGGTAAGGGGGCCAGGAAAAGACATTGTGTGAATTGGGACTGGTGTCATATGCCCAGGAAACTTGGTGGTATGGGCCTTTGTGATATGAGATCCCATGGGGCTGCCTGTAAGAACCCCTCACAGGCTCTAACTGTTGAACTGTGTTATGTTTGTTTTGTTCAATGTTTGAGAATTTTTTGTGATTTTCAAGGGTTTTAGAATAAAAAGCAAATATGCAATAATCTGAAATTCTGAAACAAATCAATCAACTACTGCAACTTCTATTTAATTTCCAAATGAAATACAAGTAAGAATCTAGACAATCCTTTATTGAAAAATAAGCACAAAAGGCGACTATGAAATGCATAAAAACCTGGAAGGTCACACCAGTTGCTGAAGAAAATTATTTCTTCCAACTCTATAATATCTAATATGATCCAAACTGCTCCTAGCCTTTAACCAGAAAACACACACCATATGTGATTTATTTGATTTTTAAACAAAAATCGCAAGTCTTGGGAATTAGCGCCAATTTGCCTGTAGGCTGCAAATTAGAATGATGACCAATCGCTGCAACTTATTCCTCCTTATTCAGCAATGTTATTCCTATCTTCTTTCACTCTGACTACTGAAAACCAATATTGTTGAAGCCCAAACAGAGTCTCTAGATGAAACTCTCTGATATTCCAAATTCATTCGATATTTCACCAGCTCAAATGGAGACACACAGAAGAACTACGTTCTCCAATGGTAAAGTTGTAAACCCTTCTCAGAGCTCCAAACCAACAATGATCAATTTTTGCAAATAACAATGGATGCCTTCTCGTTTTCCAATGCAAGCATAAATAGCTCCAAAACCCAAAATCGCAATTCCCTCGAAAGCTGTGATTTGTTTTTTCTTAAATTTATTGGAAAATAATCATTAATTAAAATTAACGATTTAGACTTAGGAAACTCCATTTAATATTTCTCCCCAATTAGAATATTCATTTGGCCCCATTCGATGAGAAATTGACCCTTAACATAAGTGATTTAATATAAAATTATTTTAAAACTTTAAAATTAAATCAGTAATCATTAATTAATGTTAGATCCACTTAAAATTCAATAACTCACTCAAAACTGCGAACCTGGCCATGCCATCTGAAACAGGAGTCGAAGTAACTATTTGCCATGTGACCAAATAATCTTGCTAAAAATAGCAAACTCAACAAAATCAAAGGCACTGAGCTCTGCAGACGTCGAATCACCAGACAACCAAACGCTCCTGTGCTAAAGCTGACTCCCTATCCACCTCTATTAGCCTACGAGGGTCCAATGATACGCAAACCAACAGCTAGAATGATGTTTCTACCTAGAAGGAGACATCACAGTCCGCCCTTCTTGAAATTGCTTGTCCTCAAGCAATCTCAACTCTGGATGCTGTAAAATCTCCTTGCTCTCCCAAGTAGCATCCTCAACCGGCATGTCCTTCCATTTCACCAAGTACTCCCTAATAGTACACCTCAAATTCCTCTCCCTAAACTCAATGATAGCCTCTGGCACTAAAACCAACTTCCCCTCATCATCCAAGGATGGAAGCACTGTAGAAGGAACAATCTGGTGTCCTAATGCCTTTTTGAGACATGACACATGAAAAACATTATGGACTGCTCTCTGCCGGCAAATCCAACTCATAAGCCACCTCACCAACTCTCCTGATCACCCTGAAGGGTCCATAGTATCGTGGTTTAAGTTTCTCGGCACCACTCTTTTTGAGAGTGGAGTGGCGATAAGGTTGCACTATCAAATAGACCATATCCCCTACCTCAAAAGTCCGCTCAATCCTCTTCTGATCGGCATACTGCTTCTGCTGATTCTGTACCTTAGTGATATTCTCCTTAAGAGCCTTTACAATGTCCTAGCTCTCCTGTAAAAAATCTCTAGTCCTAGGCACTCTACTATCACTCAGCAACAAATCCGTGAAATTAGGAGCCTCATACCCATATATGCCATGAAAGGTGACATCTGAATAGACATGTGATAAGTGGAATTGTAGCAATACTCACATAGATAAATCCACTTAACCCACGCCTTCTGCTGCCCTACTATGTAGAACCTGAGGTATCCCTCCACCCATTTGTTGACAATCTCATTTTGTCCATCTGTCTAGGGGTGGTAGCTAGTACTCGGAGTGAGCTCTGTCCCGCACAATCTTAATAACTCCTGCCGGAAGTGACTCATAACCTGTTGTCCCTGTCACTGACTATGCTCCGAGGTAAGCCATGCAACCTAAATACCTCACGAAAGAACAACTCTGCCACCTGCATAGCAATGTATGTAGCCATGATCGGAAAGAAGTGGACAAATTTCGCAAGCCGGTCAACAACAACATATATACAGTCTCTGCCCTGGGCTCTCGTCTTGTGATGAAGTCCATGGATAAACACTCCCACTCCCTATCAGGAATTGGAAGTGGCTGTAGTAAACCGGCTGGGTAAGAGTGTTCATGTTTATTCTATTGGCAAGTAGGACACTCTAACACACTGCAACACCTCAACTTTGAGCCCTTTCCAAGAAAAGCACTCGCGAATCTACCGATAGGTTTTATAAAAACCCGGATGTCCTGCCATAGGTGAATCATGATAAATCCTCAACACCATCCTCCTCACCTCTGATCTAGGAACCAAATAAATGTGTCCTTTGTAAATGATAAGCTCATTCACAAGGGTATAGTCATTGTCCTGCACGGCTCCATCTATGAATCCTAATGCCCATGTATCCTTTGCATACTCTGCAAGGATCAAGTGTCTCCAATCCTCAGCTATATCTGTCATCATATTCAAGTGGGGTCTACGTGACAAGGTATCTGCTACAACATTTTGTGTCCCTTTGAAATATGTAATATCAAAGTCATAGGATTGTAACTTACTCACCCACTTCTATTGCCTATCATTCAAGTCTTGTTGCCCCAGGGAATGTTTCAGGCTATTATGGTCTATTTTGATGCAAAATTTCTTGCCAACTAAATATTGCCTGAATTTGGCCAAAGCCTGCATTATAGCCAACATTTCCTTATCATAAATGTTGAAGCTCCTCTCTAATCCCTTGAGCTTCCTGCTCTCATATGCAATTGGGTGCTTCTCCTGCATAAGCACCACTCCAACACCCTCTCCCGATGCATCACAAAGTAGATCCAATGGTTTGCTGAAATCTGGTAAAGTTAATACTGGACAAGAAGTCATTAACTCCTTAAACTTATCAAAACACTCTTGTGCCTCAAGAGTTCACAAGAAAGCTCCCTTTCTCATCAAATCCGTCAAGGGCGCTGCGTGCTTGGAATATCCACTGACAAACCTCCTGTAAAACCCACACAACCCCAGAAATCCTCTCAACTGGGTAAGGTTCACTAGTGTAGGTCACTCAATGATAGCACAAATCTTTTCGGGATCCATGCATACGCCCTGTGCACAGATAATGTGACCTAAATACAATAACTTAGATAATCCCATATCACAATTTGACTCATTTCCATTCAAGGACTCTTTGCTCAAAATGCTCAACACTGTATCCAAGTGTTGCAAATGCTCATCTCATGTTTTACTGTAAACAAGGATGTCATCAAAGAAGACCAGTACAAATTTCCTCAATTGAGGCTGGAAAACCCTGTTCATTGTGGACTAAAAAGTAGCTGGAGCATTAGTTAGCCCAAATGGCATAACTACAAACTCAAAATGACCACAATGACATCTGAAGGCAGTCTTCTCTACATCTTGTTCCCTCACTCTGATCTGATGGTACCCCGTTCTCAAATCAATCTTCGAAAAGAAACAAGCACAATGGAGCTCATCGACCAACTCATCAATCTGTGGGATAGGGTACTTGTTTTTAATATTTTTCTATTCAAAACCCTGTAATCAATGCACATCCTAAGCGTGTCATCTTTCTTCTTCACTAATACCACTGAAGAAGCGTAAGGAGATTTACTTGGTCTAATATGGCCCATGGCAAGTAACTCCTTGATGGTCTTTTCTATTTCATCCTTCAATCTTTTGGGATGCCTATATGTTGTAATCATAATGGGTTTGGCCCCCTCCAACTCAATGATGTGCTCAATACCTCTATCGGGAGGTCTACCTGGTGGAATATCACTAAATACCTTTAAATGCTTGATTCTTAGCTCCTGTATGTCTGGGTGATATTCTGATTTTTGCTGCCCTTGTGATGGCATCAAAGTGCAACAGGCTGCCCACTCAACCTGGTCCTGTCTCAGCAAGCTCTTCATGCATCTGCAAGACATCATCCTAAACTCACTGTCACGGATGACCTTAAGTATGTGAGTCTTTCCATCCAACTGAAACTTCATCTCCATATTCCTCAAATCGAGAGTAAACACTCCAATGTCATGCAACCAAGTCATACCAAGCACCAAATCTGTGTCACCCATGTTTACAACATAAAAATCAGCTTTGAAGTCAAAGTTATTAATCTTTAGGGGTAGACCTGTAATCTTCCTATCACATTTGAGGACGTAGCCATCAGCTACCCTCACTCTTAGACCCTCAATCTACTCTGTTTGAATCCCACGCCTTCAACCAACCTGGAATCAATAAAAGTATGAGTGCCACCTGTATCGAGCAAAGTGATAACTCGCTACCCTGCCAATACTCCTCTCATCCTGAATGATCCCTCCTGTTTTACACTGGTGAGACCGGCCTCCTTAAGTCTACCCTCAGTCTTCTCATCACCTGTAGCCATTTTGTTCAACTTTTCATCATCTATGTTTTCCTTTTCTTCATTTGATTCCTCATTTTCAGATTGCTGGTCTGAATTTTCAGAATCGGAATCTTCATAATAAGCACACATAACCCTGTCTGCTTTGCCCTTGGGTCTTAAAGGACAGTCATGGTATATGTCATAAGGCCCTTTGCAATAGAACCACAATTTCTTCTTTTGTAAATCATTAAGTGTTTCCCTATCAAGTGGTGCAAAAGATTTATCTTTATTCTCAGTTTTAAATTCAGTCCTCCAGTTTCTTAAAGAATGGTTTATTGTCCATGCTGGAGGATGCTCCCTTGTGCTGAAATTTATTGACTATAGCTGCATGTTCCATATCTCTAGCTTTCTTCATAGCCTCCTGCAAGGTGAAAGGATCAAAGACCTTTACCCAACCTCTCAATGGTTCGGATAAGCCTTCACTAAATAAAACTATCAACCTCCTCTTTGATATATCTGGCACAAAAACTGAGGACCGCTGAAACTCGTTAATGAAATGCTCTAAACTCCCTGTCCGCTTGAGCTGTGCCAAGTCTCTGAAGTAGATCTCTTGATCTTTCTTGTCGAACCTCGCAACCAATCTGTCCACGAAGTCCTAGTAAGAAGTCACCTGATTGTGCTAAAGAGTGATCAACCCATGATACCACCAATCGTGTGCTAATCCCTCCAAATGTAAAGTGGCATATTTTATTGCCTCAATCTCTGTCATAGGCCTCAATACTAAAAAAGTATCAAGCTTGTGGATCCAAGCTTGCGCCGTCAATCTTCCACTACCATCAAAAGTGGACTAAGAAAGCTTGCCCGTAGCACGCTTCAACTCACTATTTTATCCCCTGGGTCTCCCATCCTGTCTGACTGCACGGTAGTGTTCTCTTCTTTGGTTCACAAACCTCTCAAAAGTCATCCTCTCTCACACCTGTGGTGCCAATAGTTCCCATTCATCATTAGCAGCCATAAGGATGTCTGCAAACATCTCATCCCCGACTTCCTTTGTTGGCTCCTAAACTGGTTCCTCTCTAACAAAGGTAGGACATGTGGGCATGTCTGATTGTCCTAGAATGTGTCCTATGCGTCCATGGAGATCCTAAAGCACTCCTATTATCCTCCTGCTCCAGATTTTTCCTTGACGGTGGATTCATGCGCTCCACCTAGTGGTAAGAACCTACAACGCCTAAGCTACCTATTGTTGCCCTGTATCCATGGCTCTAAAAAACTCCTTGGTTTCCTGATCTTCATCATTCCTATTTACCCTAAGTGGGCTACCATCATGCCTGTCACCCACGGTGACAGGTTGCCTGTCAAAAACCTGTTCACCTTCAAGGAAAGCTCTCCTGCGTGTATAATACCTATGAGGAACAACTTCTTCTGGCTGCATGTAAAATCCCTAACCCTCTGGATGGCAGGATTTAGCTCTGATACCAATGTAAGAACCCTTCACAGGCTCTAACTGCTGAATTGTGCAATGTTTGTTTTGTTTTTCTATGTTTGAGAATTTTTTGTATTTTCAAGGGTTTTAGAATAAAAAGCAAATATGCAATAATCTGAAACTCTGAAACAGTTCAATCAACTACTGCAACTTCTATTTATTTCCAAATGAAATACAAGTAAGATTCCAGTCAATCCTTTATTGGAAAATGAGCACAAAAGGCGATTATGAAATGCATAAAAACCTGGAAGATCACACCAGCTGCTGAAGAAAACTATTTCTTCCAAATCTGTAATATCTAATATGATCCAAACAGTTCCTTCTAGTCTTTAACCAGAAAACACACACCATATGTGATTTATTTGATTTTTAAACAAAAATGGCAGGTCTTGGAAATTAGCGCCAATTTGCCTGTAGGCTGCAAATTCTCTTTATGGCTGCAAATTAGAATGATGACCAATCGCTGCAACTTATTCCTCCTTATTCTGCAATGTTAATATTGTCTTCTTTCTCTCTGACATCTGAAAACCAATACTGTTGAAGCCCAAACAATCTCTGGATGAAATTCTCTAATATTCCAAATTTACTGGATATTTCACCAGCTCAAATGGAGACACACAAAAGAACTACGTTCTCCAATGGTAAAGTTGTAAACCCTTCTCAAAGCTCAAAACTAACAATGATCATTTTTTGCAAATAACAATGGATGCCCTCTTTTTCCAATGCAAGCATAAATAGCTCCAAAACCCTAAATCGCAATTCCCAGGAAACCTGCGATTTGTTTTTTTCTTAAATTTATTGGAAAAATAATCATTAATTAAAATTAACGATTTAGACTTAGGAAACTCCGTTTAATATTTCTCCCTAATTAAAATATTCATTTGGCCCCATTCGATGAGAAATTGACCCTTCACTTAAGTGATTTAATATAAAGTTATTTTAAAACTTTAATATTAAATCATTAATCATTAATTAATGTTGGATCCATTGAAAATGCAATAACTCACTCAAAACTGCGAATCTGGCCATGCCGTCTGAAACAGGAGTCAGAGTAACTATTTCCCATGTGACCAAATAATCTTTCTAAAAATAGCAAACTCAACAAAGAAGTCTAAATCATCTCTCTAACCCAAATCAAAGGCACTAAGCTCTGCAGACGTCGAATCACCGGACAACCAAACCCTCCTCTTCTCAAGCTGACCCCCTATCCATCTCTGTTAGCCTACGAGGGTCCAATGATAGGCTAACCAATAACTAGAATGATGTCTCTAGCTAGAAGGGGACATCACACTACCTTAGCTTCTAAGCGGATTTTCAAAGCTATCCAAGGCAATGAACCCTAGAAAATCCTGAATAGAAATAATATTATGAAGTCTAAGCCTAAGAAAGGCGAGAACTGGAAGGAATTGTCTCTTTGTGACATACTCATGGGTGATTTTGATATTAGAATATTTGGCTCTCCTATTTTTGCTTCTCTTTGAAGGCTTGGACTCAAATAAGGGGATTATTGTGCTCCCGAGGTGTTGTTGGGGGCCCTCCCACCTTCTCAGTGGTAGACAGATCTCTGTGGCGGGGCATCCAGATGAATAATAAGCCTCTTGCTTTAACACAAAGTTGCTCAGCGAAGCATTGGACCTCATTGGGTATATCTGTGATTGGGGACATTCTGATGGACAACTATCTTGGGTCATGGGAGGAGCTTTGTGACAAGTTCGAGATTCCTCCCTCACATAAGAAAACATACACTTTGATTGTGAAAGCTACTAGGTGCTTCTTTCCGGGTAAAGTATTGCACACTGATTCATTTTTGAAGCAACTTAAATGGCAAGATGGGTTCCTATTGCTTGATGTTACTACTAAACAGATATAGGATATGATTAGAGAGGATTCTAAAATCCTTAGATGGATGAATCGGTGTTGGGATATCGATTTGTCAAGCTCCAAATGGCATTCAATACTCAATTGGATGTGGCATCAACTTGTTGAACCTAAAAAGTCTTGCTTTCGTTGGCTCCTTTTGATTAAAAAGATTGGTGTTGGCTCTATTTTGTCTTCTATGGGGGTAACCCATTTATCTTGTGCAATTTGCAATGTCCCTGAGTCTGTGGAACATTTTTTTTTTGAATGTCAGTTTGCTACACTAGTTTGGTCCACATTTTTTGGCTCTCCTCTAAGCTGGTAATCTCGTCTGGGTCTGTCTTGGATTGAAGTTCTGGCCGGTTATGTTGTGTCCTTTGATGACAAATTGAACAAATTTTGGTCTGTTTTCTTTGCTGAAATTCTGTGGTTCTTGTAAAATAAGAGGAATGAAGAAGTTTTTCAGGACAAGAAGAGAAGCCTTACTGAGTTTAGCTTTAAACTCACACACTACATGATCTTGATGCAGGTTTCAGTTGTTCTGGAGATTCCCAAGAGCAGGTTCATGATTCTCATACAAGAAGGTGCACTTATTATCTACAAATCGGACATCAGATCTACCCATTACTTTAACACTTACAAAGATATGTTGGACCAAAAGGAGCATGATGCACTGAACCAGTTTATGAAAGACAAAGGTATTTCCAAGGAAGAGGTTGAGGATAGGAACAAAATCCCTTAAGTACTTGATGCTCCAAGGTGGGATGCTACTGTTAAAATTTCTCCTGCAATTGACCCCCCATTGGGGAGGTTTGACAATGATGAGACCAACTGCGGCAATAATGTCATAGGGTCATGGGATACATGATGACCTGTGCTCTCCTGTTTTTTTGTCACAGAACACTCGTAGTTATTATTTTGCTTTCTTGTAAACTCATAGATATGTGGTTGCTTTAGATGTAATAGTTTAGATGGTTGTGTCTCAGCGGTATATAGACTGTTTAGTTGATCAAGTTCTGATATAGCTTATATGATGTACTCTCCTTTTTGAAATATCGTTAATAGAAAAAAAGGATCAGAAAGGAATGATAAAGATTTATTATTTATAATTGATATTCATCAAAGGAGATGAATCATTTTATAATGCTGCCAAGCAGCTATGAGTTAAATACTGAGTAACAGAACATTAATTATCTGAAGTATAACAAGGATAAAGAATCCTTATATTATATAAATCAGTTATGGTCTATATTTATGTATATGTATACGTATACGTATACATATGTATGTATTCAAAATACATAAGATAATAATATATACATAGCCTATTCCTTAATCACTCACCAATACTATTAAGAGGATAGGTTGATTTTGTAAGGGATGGAGTAAAGCCTCGTAATGTAGGAGGAAACTTCAAAGATGGGTAAGGAAATGTATTTCCAATGCCTTGAGGGAAAGTCCCGAGATGGGTACGAACATGCATTCCCAATGCCTTGAGCAAGCCTAGTTGTAGATTGGTGTCCAAGTTCCCTAATGACAAGTAAATTCCCATCCTTCTTAAGGTTGTTGATTAGGAGAGAAGGAATTAAGGTTTAAGTATGTACTATGAATCACTGATTGTTTCTTAATTTAATCAGATTTAAATGCATAATGATATATGTTAATCATTGGGAATTCGCAGCCTCCTAGTTCTCATTACAGCCTTCTCTGTTAATGGGATATCTAAATAATTAGAGTATTTCAATTTCTAAATACTTGAGTATTTCAAGTTGTCATTACAGCCTTCTTTGTTAATGTGATATCTGTCCATGGGTCTCTTCCAAGGGAAGAGTTAGATGCTTTGAGTGGGTATTAGTGGTTTTGGGTATACTACTGGATGTGTAAGAAGAGCTCCATGATTAATTCAATGATTTTGTTATTGTAATACAGTAACATTTAGATATGTACTGGTTCAAGTCTGCTCATGGGATTCCTATCATAGTTTAATGTTTGACTCTGTGGCCAGGATTAGGCACTGGTCTTTACATGGCATTTTATACTTTCATGTTGTTAGAAGTAAGACTGGTATACTTTTGGTTCTCAGCGAGGTGTAAGGTGTATGTGGGATTGTGCATGAAGGTAGTAACATATTGAACACTCATGATTTTCAAGTCTGAGAACTATCCACAATTTGCTAGTCTGTAGTATGTCACTTAGTGTATATTTATTATCTGTGCAGACTTAGAAGTAGGTGCACCCGCCTAAGTCTTGCAGAGCTCAAAGTGAAGAAGACCTTGCTGCCTTTTCAATGTTACCATTTCTTGTCCTTGGTTTGTTGATGGTGTTGAATGTATGTTCTAAGTTTCAAATCCCATTGTCTAGATATTATGTTTTCACCTAGGATTAGGGGTTGCAAGAAAAAGAACTAACACATTCAATCATTGCTTGAGAACAAGTGATTTTGGGGAGGGAAGGACTGTCATATCCCCCGTTTGAAACCTTAATGGTGATATTCCCATCCCTTTCACATCAATTTTGTTAATTCTCTGGGAGAGACAAAATTACAAAAGAAAATGGCACTCTTATATGTATCCGTCATGAAGTTTGTTCATATCAACAGTACTCTCAATGCAACCAAGCTATTATTACAATATTAACATTGGATATCATATAAACAGAAATCGTAATTTAAGACATCGGGTCTTATCATGGTGGATGGAAGATATTACTGGTCGAGCACTCTAAGAGGACTCATAGAGTAGTTCACGCATCGGATCTTAACATTATGAGAAGTGATATATTAATAGCATACAGCAACGCAAATCAAGAAACGATATATTTATGACTACGTTCCAAATCAAGAAGGGATAACATGGAAGGCATTAACAACATCCTCTGAATGACAACGGTGACAATGTTAACAAAGATATGTTTGGAATATTTAGTAGCAATAATAATATTCCACGTGAAGCAAATACCTCATGAGTCGATCTCCTACGCTAAGAGAGGAGAATGATTCAGATATGCAAATAAAGGGGAAATCAATTAAATAAAAGAGTTGGTCAAAACATTGGAATTAATTCATTAAAGACATCCTCATAAGCAATCCCACTTGAGTTATGAGGAAGCACGAACAATCATCGGTAAGTGTAAAAGATATATTAAGCAATGTTATCATCAAGCACCAGTCGTGAGTACTAGCCACCGACTAACATATGGATAAGGAACGATTAACAAATTCAAATGATGCAAATGATAGCATTAGTATTCAAAGGGTGCAATTAACATTAGTATTCAACGGGTGTGAATTAATGATTGGCAAGTTCAAAGTGATATGAGACGTGTCCTTTACCACATGCCTTATCACTCCAAACACACGGCATATGAAGGCAGTCCCATCATTCATCAAAAGGGCCATCGAAGGATCAATAAGGAAATAGGATGATAGAATAAGAGATTATTAAATATATTTGATACTAAACATATGGAAAAGGATTAGAAAGGAATGATAAAGAATTACTATTTATAATTGATATTCATCAAAGGAGATGAATCATTTTATAATCCTGGCAAGCATCTATGAGTTAGATACTAAGAAACAAAATATTATATCTGAATTATATTAAGGAAAAATAATCCTTATATATATATATATATGTTAATAATAATGAGATCAGAATTATATAAATCAGTTATGGTATATTTTATAAATGTGTATGTTCAAAATACATAAGATAATAATATATACATAGCCTATTCCTTAATCACTCACTAATAACGTTAAGAGGATGCGTTGGTTTTGTCAGGGATGAAGTAAAACCTCGCAATGTAGGAGGAAACTTCCAAGATGGGTAAGGACATGTATTTCCAATGCCTTGAGGTAAAGTCCCAAGATGAGTACGAACACGCATTCCCAATGCCTTGAGGAAGGCTACTTGTAGATTGGTGTCCAAGTGCCCTAAGCACAAGTAAATCCCCATCCTTCTTAAGGTTATTGATAACGAAAAAAGTAAGGAATTAAGATTTAAGTATGTATTATGAATCAGTGATTGTTTCTTAAATTAATCTGATTTAAATGCATAGTGCTGTACGCTAATCTTTGGGAATTGGAGGAGGGAAAATTAAAAATTGTCATTTCCAAGCAAAATCAAACCCTAGTTGGGAATTTTAGGGTAAATCAAGTAAAGTCCCAATAGGGACATTACACTGTAAAATAAAACCTAACCTACCATATATAATATGTACTTGCAATTTACAAATTTTTACATTGTTTTCGAAGGCAATTTCACATTGAAGTTGAACAAGTTTTACATGTGTATCTTTTTGGTTTTGCCTAGTGTAAAAGGCTGAAATGCTCTTTCAATTGAAGGCAAAAGATTTTAGGCTTTTTTTTACAAAAAATAAATCTCAAGGCTAGATGTTTGTGTTTATCAGTCAAAACCAAAAACTAAATTAAAAAAGTACACATGAGATTAAATGACACCAAACATTATAAACTAAACACAGTTGTTGCATTTAAAGCTGCAAGATAATACAAAAAACCCTGGAAGCCATGACCCCACTTGGATAGATGTCATAATGGGACTAATGGCAAGGATTATGATTTGTACCTAATGCCCAAAGAAGCTTAGTGGAGGCATCAATTGCCTCAAATAATATCTTTCAAGCATACATAATCATGATTCCAAGCCATTTGCATGGCCCTAGAAGAGATGCAACAAGAGATGATAACACTTCTTGCATAACTAGATAAAATGAAAAGGAGAGTGCAAAGGCACAAGTATCCATAGAAACAAGCAGTACTCCTGATTTTCCCATATAATCTGATGTAGATACAACATCCATTGTTGGGCTCTAGATGCAATCCACACATTCATGGCGCATCCACCTTATCTAATCTTGAGTATAGGTAAATCACAAGCGTTTTTTGTACCTCAAAGTGGACATGGAGCACAACCTTCATTGGAAGCAACAAGGCGGAATAAGGACAAAAGGAAGAAGTTAAGGCATGCACAATTTTTGGGTATTACAACCACCTTCCCTTCAACATGGCAAGGAGTCCATATTGAGAGTATTTGGTTATAGCATTGATAAAGGACACAAAGCACCCTCTCCAAGAGAGTTAAGTCACAAGTTGCTCCAAGACGCCATTGTAGATGCAATAAACATTGTGGAAGATCAAAAGAAACAAAGGCAAAAAAATTATGCAAGATTCTTCAAACGGGTGGACAAATAGAAGGAACACACCCTCCTTAATTTTCTAGTGGTTTCAAATGATGCGATTGTTTTTTTGAAGTCAATTTATGCCTCTAACGAAATAAAGAATTAATGTTGGAGGAGGTTGACTTAGAGGTGGGCATACAAAATGATGCGTAAGTTGTTAATGACAATGCAGTGGCATACATGGGGATTGAAAGATTGCTTCGATTAAAGGCATCCAATGCTCTTTGCAACCCTTGTGTAGCACACTACCCTGACCTTCTTTTGAAGGACAAGAAAATTGATGGATGAGACCAACTGTAGAAGATGCAAGGAATATAATAAAATGTATTCAAAATCGCTCGTGTGTTCTTAACTTGATGAGAGATCACACTAAGGGAAAAGAGCTTGAGCAATAAAGTGCTACAAAGTTTGCAACTAATTTTTTTAATGATGTAAAGTATTTCTAGTATATTGACTACCTTGAAGCAGATGTTTGTGAATCAAGCATGGCTAGACTCAACATATTTAAAGAAGGTAGAAGACCACAAAAATGATTTGTCATGATGCCTTTGCCAAAACAGCTTTAGAGATTTTCAAGTTAACTTCAATTTAAATTTTAAGTTGAATCTTTGTACTTTGTGGGTATTGAATTTATTGGTGAGAGTTTTGTCGTTGGTGGATGGAGAGCAAAACTCAATGGTATACATTTATGAAGCCAAAGAAGTCATCCAAAACTATTATATGGGATATACAAGCAGACTTGCCTCTATTTGGGAGATCATTTATTGAAGGTAAAAAAATCAACTCCATCAACCCATTCATGCAATAGCGTACTACCACAACCCCAAGCGTTTTTTCTCTGATAACTAAATTGATGCTAATGGGGAGGTTATGGAGCACCTCTCCACATGCATTGAGAGGATGACACCCAATGTTGAGGCAAAAGAAATCATCCTTTCAGAGTTGCAAAATCATAAAAAAATCTATAGGGAGGCTATTTTCTTTCACCATTAGCTATCCAAGAAAGGTCCAACAAGACACTAGGTAAGAAAAAGTGAAGTCTTATATCATGCAAGGTACAAATTACAACTATCAATAGAATATTGTTTATTCACAAACCCTTGAATATCTTATCTACAGGATTCTTGGTGGAATTATTATGGGGGAAATCCCCCAAATCTCCAAAAGTTTCTAAATTCTATCTTAACCTTGTAGTGCTTCTAGCTATGAGCACAACTAAAGTTTGTTCGATGTCATTTACATGTGGATGTATAATAAGTTGACTCAACAAGACTTCAAAGACATATTTTATTCAATACAACTTTCATCTTTACACAAGAAAGCTAAAGGAGAAATAATAGCAACCTTTTGTTTTAGATAACATTGATCCCTATATGACTAGCCCATGCAATATGATGAGCCCTCATTGCCTACAAAGGATGAGATTCTTGATTTCGAGATGCAAGCTATGGAGGATGTAGCTACAACAAAGGCTAGGGAGATTGGACTGTCATTGAATGACATTGATGTGGCAAAAGAGTCGTCATTGTCATTTAGTAGTAGGGTGGAGCCACAAATATAGTCTTCTAGACCAAGCGAGGAGCCACAACTAAGTGCAAGGAGTAGCCTTCTACTTTCCATTTTTTCACTAAATGGGAAGAGGAAATTTTAAAAACTTGTAATTTTTTACTTGCCTAGATATGCAATTTATGATGATAATTTTCAAAGACAATCATTAGAAATTTATGTTAGTTATTACTTGGCTGTTGTATCTAGGTCCCACATGATGATGCAATTTCGAAATCCATTTGTATTAAAGAATCAAATCTAATAGAAAACACTTCCCCATGAATTTTTAAACTCAATTGATACATTTTGTAATAAAATTTTGTAAAAAAAAATTGTGTTTTCAAAGAAATTTAAGTACTTTTCTAAGTTGTCAAGTTTAGTTGAGTCGAAAATTTTCGACTTGCAGAGTTTCTGTAAGTCCAAGTGTGCAAAGTATGGCTGATTTGACAACAATTACTATTGAAATAATTGATTTCATTTTCAATTTGGCACTCATATTTAGGTTTGCCGCATTTTTTGGTGTATCAAACATTTGTAGCAAGTGTGCCTGCACACATTCATAGTTTGCTGCAATTTTCTTACTTTACCTGCCCTTATTATAAAAAATTTAACTTCATAATATATGTGCCTAACCTCCAGTACACTATTTTTTACTTGTCTACATTGTTTTAAAGGTGTGAATTAATCTTCGACTTTGCGACTGTTATTTCAGATGCTCGCTGGGCTACATCAAATGTCTTTTGTTTTGTGATTTTTTTTGTTATTCCCTTTTACTGCAGCAATGAAAAAGACAAAACACTTCACTCCTTCAAATCAATGCTATTCAAGCATGGTTTCCTGCTGACAAGGCAATGCCATGTTAAACTGACTTGGCATTTATTTTATATTTGTTTTGCCACCTTCTGCCTTTGCTACTTCAATTTTCTGTCTTCCGACATAATCTTTTTTTTAACTTAATAAAAGTGCACCTTATTTTTTCCTTCCGCAAAGTGTACCTTTTACTTAAGTAGCTGCAATTTTTTTTAAATGTCAAATGTCTTAAAAAAGTATCCTTTCCTAACTCGGCTACAATCTTTAAAAAAGGACCTGAGATTTTTATAAAGTTGCCCCTATGTAAGGGGCACTTTTCCTTAACTCGGATGCACTTTGCAAGAAAACAAAATTTCATAAAAAGTGCCTCGCTTACTTTTATTACCCGCCTTCTTTTTTATTTTGCTGGTGTGAGTTGTTGGCCACTAACTCCTCTTTTGGCTGTGATCCCTTTTTTTGTTTTTAACTATGTTCAAAGAGTCTCAAGACTATATAGTACTTCAAAAAGTAGTTATAAAAAATATACATGGAATAACATATGAAACTTTAAAATGCAATTAGCCAATGGCCCGATGCCTAATATCGCTATTCATCCCATAAGTCCACACCAAACTCCTCGCCACTTTAACTACTAGACTCCTAAAGGTCGAGCTTCTCCAAAGCAATAGCAACCAACTTTGACTATTCTACATCTTTATCAACCTAGTTAGCTCCTTTGGATCTAGATCTCATTAGGACAATGGACTCCCTTTGTACATCAATGTGTTGTGGTCAATTAGACATAAAGCACTATACACAACTCCAAGCTTCTCCATCCTCCTAGAGGTACGTAGACCAGTTCCACTCAATAGTAGAACTAAAAACATAAGACAACAATTGAATGGCTAGTGTAGTTGTCAAACAATTGGGCCCTGTTGGTAAATAGATTTGTGACTGCGATTGTTTCACTGTAACTGACCCTATTTGCCCTGTGAGCAGTGACAACTGTGCCAAAAAATTGAAGAGATTGCAATCAGATCGCAATCTTCATTTGCTTTTGAGAGGGGCAACTCCCTCGTATGATGGGGGTATTTGTATTTTTGTGTACTTTTCACCTGAAAGTACAAAAAGTATACAATGCAAAACTAAAGGAAATGGATAACAAGAACCTTACTGGGAGACATACGAATACCAGTTAAGACATCATGATCAATAACAGCTACAAAAGGGATTTAGGGACAAGAATGTGTTGGAAATGCAAAATGATGAAAGAAACATATTTCCACATACGAGGAAACAAGTAGCCTCAACACTTTCTCACGAAGATACCAGGGTGCGAATGTGCTTCATCATTTACATATAGCATTTATACTAAAGACTAATAGATTACATAAGTACACAAAGGGATTATCAATTTAACATACGAGAAATTGATAATAATAACTGAGAAACACATTTAAGACATACGAATCAAATGCATTCTTCGTTATCCTTTTGAAAATATACAAGTTCAAAAACCCGTGGGTACAATGTATGAACATAAAAGTTCTCCAAAAGTCCCTCTGCACAGTCACTAGAGTTTCCCCTCTGTAAGAGTCCCCCCTTACAATAGAAATAGCCTTGTATATATAGGCTTCTTGAGATAACTAACTTCTTCTCTAGATTAATAAGTAACTCATTTTTGCGCAAATTAAATGAGGTTGTTAACCTTATACTTTTTGCACTAAAATAGTCAACTCATTAACCTTCACCAAAAGTGACAAAAGTCACTATTTACAAAAAGGCAATTTGAAGCCCATAACATAAAAGAGAAAACAAGATATTGGCCTTGTCAAAGTAGTTTTTCATCTTCATTTGCTTCATCTCTGGTGCTTGTAACCATCTCACCATCTAGTCATTTGAGGACACAAAACATATATCTTTCTATTTGAAAAACAAAGACTCGGAGGCTCTCTATAAAGATGAAGAAACTTAAGTTTCACAGTGCACTTATTGATTAGTACATCCATCATTGGCAAAAACAAGTAGTCATTCACCCTTTGAGCACACCCACTCCAACTGCATCAGCTAGGCATTGAATTGTTGACCATCACTTTGCATATATGAGATCTTCATCATTAAATGTGTCACAATACTAGAAAATTGTTGTACTTCTTGCCATTGTTCTAGAAATTAAATTAAAAAAATTCTCCACCATCGAACTCTATCAAAACATTTCAATAAAGACCCAAAGTTGAACCCAACATGTCATTAATTATCATAATCCTCACCGATGACAATTGGGTAACAAGTAAAACATGTAACCAATCCTTCGCATGTACCCCAAACTCTATGTCATCTTTGAGCATTAATATCCCAACTGGAACATGTATTATATTTTCCTCGTTGATTGAAGAATATGTTTGGGGGTGCTCCACTTATTCAAAGATTTAGAGATTTTCCTAGCAAAATCAATTTTGTATACGTTCACCTATCATTTCATTTCATTTCTTGAGATGACAGCACTTTGACCTTTTCTCTCAAAAATTGTCCAATGCATTGTCTTTGACTCCATATTTCACATGCATATGTAACAAAGCATGTAATGGTATCCATTCCCCATTACAAACCATCAATTTTAGCTCAAGCACAAAGTTTGTTGTAAAAGGCATTCAAATAAGTCTTATAGGCCCGCCACGTGTATTTGCTTGAAGTTCCTAAAACCGTTTCAACATATCACTTTTGCGCGCTAATCATTTCATTTCATTCTTTGAGATGGCGTCACCTTGCAGCTAACTACATTTTTCATGATTCCACAATTTGCACACATTTCAATCCTTGATGAATAACAATTCTATAACATCTAACATTAATCTTTGTGCTTTTTATGCTTCGGTGGAGGCTCGTACACTGTCCATTGCCCATTTTTGTATAATAAATTTGACTGAAAGTTTCCAAATATTAGCAATGAATTTATTTTGTGCATACCAAAAATTGATGTAGTCTATTAGATTGTAGTCTATTACATGACTATATCCTTAAGGCATCATGTCAAAAAGTTTACAAGCCATAACTATGCTTCCACATATCTGCTATAATATTTCCATTGACTATCTGATATAAAACACTAAATTTTGCTATGCTTTGGTGATGTCCATACACTGTTTCAGAAGCTCCCATTGTGGTGCTGGCACCAAGAATACTGGCAAAGGTTATGGGTTTACAATTTTTATACTGCCAGTTGTCTTTATTTGATAGTTTCTAAAATATTTTCAACAAACCCATTGCGCGCATCTCTTGCAATCATTGAATTTGATTCCTCAAGATGACCTCTCATCTAGAGGCATTTTGTCAAACAATTCATATGCCAAGGTCTGCTTTATGGTTGCACTGTTAGGCCTAGGCTTACACAGCAATTACTACTTCAATATCCTACAAACAATCTTTGTCTTTTATGTAGTGATGTGTGTCTGTGATTCCATGTTTTGCATTATTCAACCTATTTCTTTGAGGCATTTTTGTCAAATAGTTCATAGGCTTTTTTTGTGCTTCCTCACTCATAATATCTGGCCAAAACCACCATCAGTTGTGCTTTAATGGATGCCCATGCGATGAGATCTCTCTAAGGTATTCTGTCAAATATTTAAGTGTTGAGTTTTATGTATGTTCACATTTCTCATGCAATACATCCCGTAACAAATTCATTTTCTACAAATATGGGAATCATCTATACATGGGATGGCGTCTCTTTATACATTCTGTCAAAAGGGTTGCGTGCGAAGGAGAGAAAAACAACTTCACACCCGATATTTGCATTTGCTGAAAGTCTCTACCTTTTCAACAAATTCATTTTGTGTACATCTTGCAGTCGATGCATTCTATGAGACTGTATTTGTTCGAGGCATCAAGTGTATAACCATTGATTCCACATTTGCATGTGTTTACCACTGAATTTGCAAACTGCAACATTTAATACAAATCTCATACTTTGTTTCAAAGCTTGGACAACTACCTCAACAACATTTTGTGTGAATTCGTGTGGTCATTGCAGTTTCATGATTCCACATTTGAATTCTCTGTTCATGATCCTGAACTTAAAAAAGATGAGAGACTTAACTTGGAGAGAGGTTAACTAACCTCTATTTTTCGCGTATTTTAAGAAGGTTAATTAACTTCTTTCTTTTGTGTGTTTTCAAAGAGTTAATTAACCTCTATTGATTTGGGAAGGTTAATGACTTTCAAGTTTTTGCGTGAAAATGGAAGAATAATTAACCAATGATAACTTTTGGAAAAATGGGGCGTTTTAAAAAATTCGAATTGCAAACTTGAAAAGGGGAAAAATATTAAATTAATTAATTAAAAATTTTAATATGATTTCATTTAAATACTCAATATTTTCCCTTCCTAAAGATCAATATTGTTTTTGGAAAAACATTGATAACTCTTGACTGGAAATGAGTTGAGTCCTGAAATTTGAACTGCAAGTTGGTAAATGACCAAGTGAAACTCGGATTTTGATTTTTATAACAAAGTTCAAGGGCGCAGTAACATATCCCTTTGTGAACAATGGGAAGCACATTTTGGATTTCAAAAGACGCTCTTTTATGACACATTTAAATTTTGGATATGCCAAAATTAGGGCAACAGGCCCATGCATAGTCCACAATGGAATTGGACTCTTCTACGCGATTAACTCCTTATCCATCTTGGTTTCTTTCAAATATTCCCCAAGAATGGCAAATGTTGTATACTTGATATTAATTATGTTGCCTTGTGTAGAATGATACATTTTTTTAATTATCTTCATGAACTCTACCTTCACCTCATTATCCTACATAAGGGAAACTCTACCAAGCCTTTGCACATAGCACTTCAAGTTCAATGCATAAGAGGCCATGTGCAAGTTAGTGTTAAGCTTCTCCCATCAATGATGAATGTTTGGCTCAATGTGTTCAATGTAGAACTCTAATGTGGAGTCTCTCTTATACAATGGTCTTCCTTTGGCCAAGCATTCTATCAATGCACTCATATACTTCTCCAAGGCTAAGTGCATTTGCATCCCCATATCTAATAACTCTAAAACCTAGAGTAATGAAGAATGATGCATTTCTAGTCTCTATAGGTTTCAAGAAATCCTTAGAGAAGGTCCTAAAGAGTACATGTAAAGTATGTGGTTGCAAATAAACATATGTCACTACTTGCACCACATTCTCTAGCCCAATGCCCTCAATAGCATCTCTAAGAATTGAAACTGAAAATCAACATCCTTGCAATGCCATTAATTAATCACTAGCCCTAAGGAAGTAAGGGCCTAAGATACAAATGACCATGATGATGATGAGTGGAAAATGCCAAATATTCATCCACTCATCCATGATTATGCTACATCCACTAGTGACTTTCTTCTCCATTTGAATTTTACTATTGGAATATTTCTTATTCAAGATTGTTGTCCTCAATTTTGTCTCCCCTAATGGAATATATGATGGTCCTACTCTAATTATTTTTTAAATGATAGTTATAAGGAGAGTGAGCCATGTGGAATGGAATGTCGTTAGCAAAGAAAAATTTGCCAAGGGCGTCACCTATACATTGAGTAACTTTTCTATTGGGCTAGCAACATTTCTGGTGGTCATTATTTTTCACCTCAGGCTTTGTTGCAACTGCCCCTAAACTAGATGGAAAAGTAGAAGTAGAATTTCTTGTAATGTCCCCATTTTCAGGTTCTCTAGTAGTGTAGTCGTCACTGACTTTTTGGGTTTGTGTCAGCTTGTCTTAAGGGGTAATTGATATTACCAATGAGCACAGAGGGTTTAGAGGAGTCTTATGACGCTTTCAAATGTTATTTCTGACTTCCAGTTGGGGCTCCAATATTCTTGCAAGGATCGTCTATTTTAAGTAAGTCGCCCAATCAGGTCCGTTTATCATCTTTCATCATCAGGATCAATCCTGCGCAATCAACTTTCAATTGCAAATTCATTTTGGCTATTGTCGCTAATTAGGTGTATTATTGAGCTATATTTTACTTACTTTCACAAAGTTTGTCATTTTAATTAAATATATCTATTGGGCACCTCAATGTTATAGCTTGTTGGAAAGAGGATGAAAAGTTTTAGATGATGGGATACTTAAAAGTGACTTTAAGTGTCAGAAATGTTATAAGTAAATTAAATATTTTTTGGGGTTTAAAAGGCTTAGTAAATTAATAAAGTGATTTTAAATAGAGGTTTCTTTAAAGTTCCCTCAAAGGCTTATAAAAAGGGGAAGTGAAAGTTCATTTGATATGTTGAGTTTATTATTTCTGATATTTCTTTGAGGAAACCCTATGTGGTTTTGGAGTTGGACTTGGTTCAGCTCAACGTTTGTGAGGACAAAACCCCTTATAGGCAACATTCTCTACATTGTTGAGAGACACAATCAGGAGAATATCTTTGTGATTTCATCGCAGAGGTCACAGTTGGGCAATATTTGTCGAGTTTATTTCAATTTTGGTTTGTTAGAGGTTGATTGAAAAAGCATAAAAGGAAGGGTTTGCTCTTCATTCATTTCTTTTATTGGTCATACATTGCTAAGGAGATACATGAACTTTCTAGAGCTGGTAGGCTAGGGTTTTAGTGTCTTCTTCAGCAGTTTGGAGGTGCCTAGACTGGGAAACTACATTATTATAATCTCGTTTTGCATTGATGGAGTTTGGCATCCATTTTGGGAGTGACCTTTCTAGAGCTGGTCGGCTAGTGTTTCGGTGTCTTCTTCAGCAGTTTGGAGGTGCCTAGACTGGGAAACTACATTGTTTTAATCTCTTTTTACATTGTTGGATTTTGGCATCCATTTTGGGAGTGATGGTTTGAGAATTTCACGAACAGCTCAAGCTATTCCAATGCTACATTTTCTAGGTATACTTGAATTAGATATGTAATAGTATTTACTGATCTGGGTTGCTCTTCCTTTGGCAAAATAGTGTATTTTCGGATCAGAAATAAAATCTGGAATTTTCAGCTTTATATATTTCTGTGTTTTGTCAGTTTTCTGAGTCGTTAAATTGCTGCAAGTTACTTTATTATCTGCACTCTGTTTCATCTTAAATGCATTGCAAAACACAAAACAAATACAAAAAACAAAGGTAAAACAGGGCTGCATATTAGATATTTCCCAGCAAACACTTAAGTTGAAATGCAAAATGCAACATTTATTGCATCATAAGGTACAGAAGTCAATACAAACGCAGAATGGTTACAACTAAAAAATCTCTTCCAAATCATTGCAAACCATATAAGTTATAAAAACATTTCAGTGAGTAACGCTCTCCATATCCAGACATAGACTGAATGTATCGTAACAGTCACAATTTTGAATATATCCTGTCAATGGCAATCAGCTATCTATCAGAAGTATGAAACACCATTACAGAATATTAACTCCGCTTACCTCCCAATCAAGAACTGTGTCCTTGAGTTTCGCGCCGCAATTTAGATCAGAGCAACGTCGCCCAGTCTCCTTCATTCCTATAGTTTCCACCTCAAAGTCCCGGACATACCTTCACCAGTTCAATGCACACCAATGAAATAATTGGAAAGGGTTGCCTAAAACAATCAACGGAGAAAAGAGTTTTTGATGAGAAATACATGGAGATGATTCTTTCTGGTACTCCTTACAGACCATGCGAAGGATCACAGGAGCGAAAATCATTTCTTGTGAATTTCTTGACAAACCAAAAGATAAGGATATTTTCAATTAATAGGGGAAAAAACTGAAAAAACATTGTACTAAGGTTTGGGTTAGGTTTAGGGAAAAATCAGAAAAAATACTGCAAAAATCAGAAATTACCCTAACCCGAGATGTTTTGTATGAAATTTTCCAATTTAAGCACGAAGAAATTATAATTAATCACCAAAAAATAGCATTTTTTAATCACAAGTTATTGCATTTATTTGGCAGTAAATTGGACTAAAAGTCAATCGAAAAACCAGCAGAACCATATTGACCTGATAAATTCTCTCATGAGCTTTTTGCAATTTATCAATAAAAGATTTATTGGGAGAAATTTCAACAGATTAAAGATATATGCTTCTATGCTAAGGACAACTACAAATTAAACTCCAAAGTTTCAAAGAAGCACATATGACTGCTATCATTTTCAACTAAAAAATGAAATATCATCATTCCTCCATAGATTCAAAATTAAGAAAAAAAAAGAATCAATGAAATCACTGATCAGAATCAGAAGCATACTCTTTACCACATGAGGAGCAAATCTCCCTAAAAGAGTTTCCATGTAACTCAGCAAGCTTCTCCCTTGGTATACCAGATCTCAGATGCAGTCCATCTATGTTCTGTCATATATCAATGGTTATAGCTCAGGATTTCTGACCAAGCAACAAAAAGACCTAATTGATGCCTCCCAATTAAGGATGAAGATGACAATCTAATTGCATTGAAATCTGAAATAAGCTTTTACTAAAAGTGGCATACATCAACAATACCAAATAAATAAATCTGAGCATTAATAAATAGCAGAAATTACAAATACAACTACAGTCAAAACAGCAGTGCAATGTTGGTTTAGTTCACCAGGCATGCTCATTTTTACCAGTGCATACTATTGGCTGTTCAGACCCAGCTATTTATGGCCAACTAAACCTTGCAATAACCAAAATTCCCCAAATATATTCCCTTAATAGACAACATAACATGAATCTTGCGCATCATGATTACAAAAACCAATCTTAAATGAATATGTTGGTCATACAATATAACAAATGCATTGTTAGAAATGACAGTAAAAAAAATTGCATCAGCATTATTAAAATTTTAAAATATGAAATTTGCATGTTTTCAGCATATAGATTATAAAGGGAAGATTTTGTGTTATTCATTCAGCTCATATCACTCTAATAAATCTACTTGACTGAGCAGATTTTCTGAAGAGAAAGAAGAATTATTTTTTTTCCTTAATCTGTAACTCAGGACAACCTATTTTTCTGACCAAAACATTTTTTGAAGAATACAGAACAAGGCTTCTTGGACCGATACCATAATTTGCTGCAGGTGATCCATAATTTGCAATAGAGCAGAGAAGCACGGCTTCAGGATATATATACATGACAATACTTCCATGGATGACCTAGGTCATGATTTGGCTAGCAAATGATGGTTATCCTCTAAATTTTGGTGGCTGTTATATAGTCAAATTTTCACAGCCAGCGATGAATTCTATTCTGGACCACACATTTTTCTCAGTGGACTTTCCAGGGACAGCCTGAGCTATACTTTTTCCAACTGGATCCTTAGAGGATCATTCAATTTATTGGGCCATAGTTTCTGGGGGCAATGATATTCTGTTCTGCCATTGCATGCATCTCAGCAAAACTCTAACATGGAAACAATTCCAGGTCCTGTCATGATTATAAATTGAAACACATCAGGCAATTCATGATATAAAGTTAATAATCCCAGAAAATCAACACAATGTTCATTATCTGTATTGTTAGTATAGTACCAACATAAGTTGCCTGGTTCAAATTTGTCAGGATACAATCACAAAAAGAAAAAGAAAAATATTGTTACAGAGAACTTCAGCGTAAATTTTGATTTAAAATGAAATAAAGAAAGTCATTTATAATTTTTTAATTTCTTAACTAAAAATAAATGCATATTTTTAGAGAACTTCATATTTTGTATATAAATACATGTCAAACTAACTCTATTTAAAAGAAATAAAATTAAGATCTTGAATATACTATTAACATTACATAATTATATTGAATATTCTAAATGTATAATATAAATTAATTGTATATTCAGATATTCAAATAATAAAAATTGATTTGACAGAATGAATATATTTCTGAATAGCAAATTTCTTTGTTTGCGATAAGTAAAAGACCAATTCAAATACAAATAAATGCCGAGCTAAGTAAGTATCACCAACTCTCTTTGTACAGAAAACACTACTGCAATCATCTATACAAATAAAAAGCACGCTGTCTGTGTGACTGTCTAGTCTCTGTAAAGAAAATTACAGTCATAGACCCCAGGAAGTATCATTCAAACTATGCAAATAAGAAATGGAATGCATAGAAGAGCAGGGAAAAGTGTCATGAGACAATACATGCTTGTATAATAGGAAGTGTTTCTCACAAAAACAAATGGTTGTTGTAAGTTTGGGAGAACATCTTTCAAATGACTAAATGATTGAGAAAATCTTCAAGCCTGAAATGCAGACAGAGTTGAGCTCTCTTGAAGGACCTAATTTTATCTAGATCCACATGTACTCCATGCTCCTCAATGAGGAATCCTAAGTACTTGACTATAAATTTCCCAAAGAATCTGTTCATTTTTTGCTTGAATTGGTGTTGATGAAGAAGATTCAAAGTTGTCTAAACGTACCATGTGGTAGTCCATGGTCTAGTTGAAGCCAAGATGTAACGTAGATAAACAACAGAAAATAGCCAAGATTGAAGCTGAAAAAAGCATTCATGTGACACAGGAATATGAAGTTGCCTAGAGGAGTTTAAACTACTTTTTGAAGTTTGTTTTCTAGGCATCACATAGTGCTTCTAATTAACTACCAAAAATGCTTATAGTTCTAGGCAGATTTCTTCTGAGGGTCCAAATTGGCAATGAGTAATATACTCAATGTAGGAAAGTTTCTGATAAACTTCCCAACTTCTAATGGTATGGCAACATTCCAATTCAGCATTTTTTGTTAAAGTTGCAATCTTGTGCAATCTTTGTGTATTCAATGTAAATAGCGGGGATTTAAATTTAGTGTCTTCTTTTCTTCAAAATCTGTTATTCTTAATGCCTGTGTGATTTAAATTTTGTGTTTGTCTTTTAAAACTTTATTTGTTTTTTGTGCCTATGCTGTAGGAGATGGCTAGATGTCCCCAGCTGTTTCCTGGAAAGGACAAAAAAAAATCATCTCGGAGACATTTCCTGGATTTTCTGCAGATAAGGAACAACTGACGAACATTTCCAACCCATTACCACATCCCCAATTTCCTGTCAGGGATGGGTCTGAAAATGCAAGGAACAGATCCCAGTGAATCTGGGATATGTACGTGTTAGCATGTTGCAATTGGAAAAATTTTACTCACCCTCTATGATATCAAGTTCTTATCAACTTCATTGAAAAAAGTAAGCTCAATGAATGTATCTTTGAATTGACATAAATGACGAAGGATAGCTTCACTATTGATGGAAGAAACCATTGACCGTGAAGATGACCTGAAGATTATAAGTGTTGGAGTTGTGGGTCATTTTCTCTCAACTTCCAAGATGTGAATTAGGCTGAACTAGAAAAGCCTTTGCCTTCTTTGACTGAAGAACAAAAGAACCTTTTTGTGGAAATTCTTTAGAACTTTGATAAGCACACAACTTCTTATTCACATTGCCAAATGAAGGAGAAAACCTTTAACAGAGACACATCAAGAATGAATTACTCTTTGACAATAAGATGGTTGGCAGGAGCTCTTTCTTTAAGTCACAAAAGTCTAGCTAGTATTCTAAGGTCCCTTTTGTTCCTTGGCTTCAACCTTCAAAGAAATCTAGAAAGCAGGGCCTAAGAAAATAATGGAGAGGACCTCTATTACTTTCCCAACATGAGAAAACAGTCCTACAAAAAGCTTGAATTGAAAGACCCCATAACTTCCCTAAACCTCCAACTTGGAAGAGAACAGGTTGAATTGGCAAATGTATATTTGAAAAGTATCCATTTGAATATGAAGTTAATGTGCCAATAACTAATATTTATGCCCAAGTGGGTAAGACCACTTCCTAGAAATCTTAATGAAGATTTTCCCCTTTCAAAGTTTGGTTTATATCATTGATCAAAAACTTGCCTAGTCATCGCAAGTTATTTATCCAGCTTATTAAATTGCCCATTTACTCACCTAGCTTAACATTGCCGATTTTTGGTGAGTTTTGGTGAGTCTCTGTAAGAATTGGTAGGTCTTGGCAAGTTTTGGTGAGTACTCTTAAGAGTTTTTGCAAGTTGATGAATTTGAGTATATTTTTAATATGTTGAGTTGGTGAGTCGGTCAAAATTGGGTTTTCAGAGTTTTACTGAGTTGTGAGCTTTGAAATCTTGGTTTTTATGCTGCAGCTAGAAGTTAGACTACTAAAATAATGGCAAAGCGAGAAATTGATTGTTACTCTGGGACTCAACTATCATTATTAAATGTGGCTCAATCTGATCCGATTTCCTCTTTGATGTGTTCCTTAAAACAGCGAAATCTGTCCAAAGGGTTGAGCTTAACCGATTAAGATGATGTGTTCTCATTGTGGAGACCCAATTTCAATTCCCCATGGGGACATCTGATGTGAAATTCTAAGTTGTGATTCCTGATCTTCCACAGTTGGCTTCTAAAGTGGATGTGGTTTCTAAATAAAGTGGATTTTCAAGTAGTGACTCCTGGTCTTCCACTGGTGATTTCTATCGTGTTTGCTCATAAATTACTTGTATTAGTCTCTACTAAAAGTTTGCTAGAGCTTGTATTGGTCTTATGTTGATACTTGCATAATCAAAATATTTGTAAACAATATTTATACTAAAACAAAAAGCAGCGCAATTAAGCATCAGACTTGTCTCCATTGAAATGGGACATGGATGTCTTGATGTCAATCCTGAAAGAACTGGGGTGGTCAAATGAATAAACAGTTTTGCAATTGTAATCTATGAGTTGTTAAAACAAGCTTAAAATGAGTTAAAAGATGAATATTGTTTCATCATTATCATTGATCGAAGAGCACTCGGGCAAGCAACTGAACTAAATCAGAATTTTGAATGATGATTAACAACCTATTTCAACTGTCCATGACCAAAAACAACACCAACAAAAGGCAATCTTTTCTTGTCTTTTAGTGATACAAAATCAGAATCTAAATATTACAACAAAAGGAATAGATGAGATGTAGGCACTGTTATGATATACTACCTAGACAAAACAATAATGAAAGAAGAATAAAAGGTAATGCCCCCATCAACATAAATCGACCAAAATATAACCCTTCCCCATACTTTAACACCCTTTATTTGCCTTACATGAAAGTGGTGATAATGAGGGTAACCAACCATGAGTTCTTAAAACATGACCAACATGAGTTAAAGATGAATATTGTTTCAACCTTCATCATTATCATTGATCTTACAGCACTTGGGTAAGCAACTGAGACTAAGTCAGAATTTTGAATGATAATTAACAACCTATTTGGATACTCCATGATCACCAACAACACCAAGAAAAGGCTCTCTTTTCTTCCTCATTTATAGGGATACAAAATCAGAATTTATCATTTAAATGCTACAATAAAAGGAATAGATGACAATGTAGGGACTGTTATGATATACTACCAAGACAAAATGATAATGAAAGAAGATCAAAAAGTAATACCACCATCAACATAAATCCTAGACAAGAATAAAATATAACCCTTCCCCATACTTAAACATCCTTCATGTCCCCTTACATGAAAGTGACAATAACGAGGATAATCACTTAGAAACCCCCTCATTATATGAGAACTTAATATATTACTTTTAAAAATAACTTAATAAGCTTAACGCTACACAACTTAGAAAACTCTTGAAAAATCCCTCATATGGAATATAATGTAATCATACTTTGTAAAATCGATAATGTGACAATTAAAATGCATCATTTTGACTACTTGTTATAAAATATGATGATTAGAAAATAAGAAATATAATAGAGAAGATTTGCATTGATCTTCTTATAAGAAAATCTCAACTTCAAACTTAAGCCTAGGAAAATGCCTTATCTCAAATGCATATGACAAAAAAAACAAAAGCTCTAGAGCTAATGATAGACCATGGAGGACCACTCACAATGGTATAGGTAATCATTCTCTTAATGTTTAAGTGTTCCACTGCTAATGAATGCTCTATCATCCTAGAAGCACATCCTAAATAGAATGGTATCAAGTGAGAGCTTGAAGGACACTCACAAAGGTTAAGGTAGTTCTTCTCTTATTGTAGGAGCTTCCATTGTTAATAAATGCTCAATCATTCTAGAAGCACCTCCTCAATAGAATGGTACGAACAAAGAGCTTGTTAACTAAAGGTCTCTAAAGTAGTCATAATCATTGTATTATATGTGGCATGCCACTATAAATCAAACTTGTTGGTGAAATATATTCAATAGTATGATGATTATGAACAGCATATGATCAAAAGTTCAATTTTGGGGCACTAATGCAAACAAAATTGACCTCTTCAATGGCATGATCCTAGGGGAGCTCCTTGTCCTAGAGCTAGATAAAACTTTCTCAGGAGATCCAAAACATCTATTGCCAAATTCAAATCTATGAAAAATTGACTATACTCCACCAAGATGACAAATAGTTGTATGGGGCCTAGGTAAGAATGCATGGCCCCAAAGGGATGATCTAGACTATAATGACCTCAAAACTATATTTATAAAATATTTACACTTTATGATCACTAATTCATTGTGAGGGTGAGGTGAGAACATACAATAACATATGGTGGATGAATGATAACTTTTATATATTTTATTTTATTAAATAATAATGCCTAACAAGAGTAGCAATAGATTGCATAAACAATCGAAATCTTCAAAAATATCCTAGAGTTGAATATGATTATTCAAAGATGCAAAAATACTTCATTTGAAAATAGACAACATACAAATATGCTAAAGATGAACAAAATATGTTATCATATTATATCCATGCTCTACTCGAAAAAAAAAAAATCTTGCTAACAAATAAACAAAAGTTCATTTCAACACAAATAGAACCTCCAAGCACCCACAAGAAACAAAGGGGTTTTGTCCTTTAATCTCTAAATCCAAAGGTTTTCATTCCTGAATTCATAGTTGAACACAAGGCTCAAGCTCTGATAGAAAATATATTAAAACAACAATACATTCAAAAGGCATCTAAGCCCTTCAATTTATAGCACCAAAAGGCCAAATTGGGTGCACGATTCCTAATGCCCCATATCCCCACAAAATGGCAATTATTCAATTCAACAAGATTCCTCTCTCAAAATAGCCTCATTTGGTCATGAATGGAAAACTATAACTCCATAATAATCTATCATAAGATCTATCATAGAATATATCATGATTAAAATGTCAATTATCTTGACAATTACAAACTCTCCTTTATGGAAATTGTACTATCATAAATTGTATCCTTCTACAATTTCACACTCATTTTGGGCTCACTTTGGTGGTTGTCCTTATGCCCCTAGTTCATGACTAATTGTGCTCAATCCATGGCCAAATCTGGAAGCCCAGCACAATCCTAAGCTGACCTTGGTTTTGGCTCAAAAAGCCAAAACTATGGCACCTAACACCATAGTCCAGCCTTTTCAGGCCCAAATTTAAACCTCTTAACTGTCGAGAAAATGTAGAGCACGAAAATTCTCCCAAACATTGACCTACTTCGAAATTCAAACTAGAAACGTGTAAGTTGTATATAAATACAACTCCCTCTCCCTCATTTCAACATCCTTCTTTGAAGTGAGCATTCCTATCACTCTGGTTGAGCAATTCAATTAGGCATCTTCAAGGCATTTGAGGAGAGATTTGAAGTCGAGCATTCAAATTCAGCAATCATAATCAAGTTTATGTGTTCCCCCATAAATGAAGGCATGCATTAACTGCTATCAAGCAACATCAAACTTTGTCAAGGCTTCAAGACAAGAAGTTTGTAGCAAAGGTATCATTTATCAATTCAGCATTTCCTTTAAGGTTTTTAGCCTCTACCCTACTAGAGGAAAGCTCTCTCACATCATATCATAGTTGTAGTGGAGGTTAATTACTACCCAAAGTTTGACTTAGGAAAGCCCCTATACAACACAACACATTTCCCCTCTTTTCTATGTGTAGGTTATCAATCTGAATGTTGAAAGTTGTGGACACTGGACTCTTGGTAACCTATTGTTAGTGAACACTAAATCAATGAAGGTTAGTACATCATATTAATAACGTGGCCACTGGACATGTGATAGACAGTATTGTAGTAATACTCTCCAAAGTGCAACCATTTGACCTATGTTGTTCCTACTTCCTTGCTGTATGAAATAGTTCTTCAAGTACTCTTTAATCCAACTTATTGACTATCTTTGTCTATCCATATGTTTGGGGTGATCGTAACAGGAGTGAGCTTGGTGCCAGTCAAATGAAATAATTATTACCAAAAGGAGCTAAGATGTTTGCTATCCTTGTCACTGAAAATAGTCTTAGGCAAGCCATGTACCTTGAATACCTTTTTGAAAGATAAATTAGCTACTTGATGTAATCTAAATTATGTATGGATGGCAAAGAAGTATGCATGTTTAGTTAATTGATCCACCACAACAAAAATGCAGCCCTTGTTATTTACCTTAAGAGGGCTTATGATGAAGTCCAGGGGATATACTTTCCCATTTTGAATAGGAATAAGTAGAGAATGTAGCAAAGCTGAGATAGAAAAACATGTTCTGCATTATTCTGTTGACAAGTCATACATCCCCTGATATGCTTCAAAGCATTTTCCTTGAGGCCCACCCTTGAGAGTCTCTCTCAACTATCTATGGGTTTGGTGGAAGCCCAAGTGACCAGCCATTGTGCATCAAATGCTCAAGAAGTCAACGATCAAGAGCAAAACCCATAGCCTCAAATTGATAAACATTTTTATCAAATAAGAGGTGTGGCTGTGCTTTCAAAGATTGATCCGAGATCAAAATATCACCAATTAAAAAAGATGATGATGTGCTGAAACCCACCTTCAAAGCATGTTTAGGAATTCTAAGTTCACTATGGTCTCCTTTGAACCCACAAACCTTTCAGCAGCCTTTATGAATCTGACGAGTAGCATATTCAACGATTACATGAACAGATTTGTATAGTGATTAGGAAATCCAATGGATTGTGGGTGGCATCATCATTCAGCTTGATTCTCTCCAGCATCATTTGTCACATGGCTTGACAATTCTCCCTGTACAGTTGCATGTATGCTCCCACCAATTAAAGGTTGAGACAACTCTAGGTGACGAACGATAAGGACTAATTCATGTTTAATTGTCATATGTATTATGAAATGTGAGGGAGATGTTGTTGCTTGTATAAAGACTAAGGCATTTCTTTGTCCACTTTCTTCCAATGCAGTTATCACGGACAAATGGCTCTTTTTCTTAGAAGGATGTCATTCTCATGCACATATCCTTAGTACTTACAAAGGATACCAAGAAAAGTTGATTACTTCCTCCTTCTACCTCACTAGCATTAGAGACAGTAAGTGCTGATTCGATACATTGAATTCATGCATTAATGAAGGTAGATTGGCAAGATGACATTCCTCTTCACATATTACTATTAGAATACCCCTGCTACCTCAGTCTCACTCAATGCAGACAGGATCTGCTTTGTTTTGGCTTTGATAGCATTTCCCTTGTCCACATCCCAGGTCATGGAGCAACATTACAGTTCATTGGCCTTGAATTTTAGGCCAGGTTCGAGGAAGAGTACTTAACTTCCTCCAGCTGTTGTCCAGCCTAGCACCCTAAACCTAGAGCATCCCTCCAAGAAATTCTCATAACAATGGCATTTTCATGATGATAGATGATATCATTAATTCTTCCATCCTGACCCTTTCTATAGGCATCTGAAAAACTTACCTTATGACTTTAGTATCTTGCCTTGATCTTCACTGATTCCATGCTTTATTGCCAGGTCCCTCCCATCTTAGCATTAATTTTAGTTCACTTGGCTCCTACAATTTAGGTTTTAACTGCTTTGGATTCTCCTCTCATATTGTGTCTATTTCATTATTTCTTAATGTTTCATGTGTGCTTTCTGGAACCTCTTTTAGCTCCCACGTGGCTTGTAACTAGTTGTATGTCCAAGTCCCATCAACCAATTTTGGTCATTCCTGGACATTAGTACATTTCCTATCTTCATTCCTTCATTCTCAAACTGTTAAAACAATTGTCTAATAGTTCTATAACAATAGCCAAAATACAATATAAAGAGAAAAAACCTTGTAGCAGAACAGATGTAATGTGCCACTTTAAAAACTTGAGTAACTGTGCAATATAGATGGCAATGCACACCATATGTCCTGTTCAACTTCTAGGACTGCATTAAATTCTCTAAATTGGAAAATATAAACCAAATCCTTCAAATACCCAACCAAATTTCAGGAAGATGCAACAAGGTTAGATAAAGATTTGAAGGATTTTTTAACATTCTCAAGGCACCACATATAGGCGTAAGATAAGTGAGTTATTATATTGAAGCTAGAGGCAAAACCAGTGAAAGAAACTCATACTTATTTATGGCATCAGAGATTCAAAATGTAGCTGTCAGATCAATTATGTAGACCTACGCATGAGACATCTAGTCTTCAACAATATCTATGAATCTATAATATATACAGGCTCACAGATAAAGGAAAAGTTACATCAAAAAAGTATTTAACAATTCTTAATTACTGTAGAAAACACTACACAAAAATAATAATTGCATATAAATTAATATTCTAATTTGCATACCTGACTAATGATAAATTTCAATATTCCAGCCTTCTCTAGTTCTGCCAGTGCCATATGTGTAAGACCTGGCATTGCTCGATGAAATGGCATGTCCGCTTTTGGCAATGGTTTCCCTTGACGCTGCACATAATTATTCAATGCAATTACTAAGTTGTATATATATGAAGCACTGAATGATGATTTAGCTACTGTACCATCATCATATATTTACATATTTTATCATGTTTATTGTCAACAATAAAATGAAGTTGGAAAGTATTGGTAATGATATTTCAATTGGAATTTAAAATAATCTATATACATCTTTTACTATGATTACATGATGTTAACTGGCCCAAAAGAAGACATGTCTATGCCCTGCATTCAATTTTTCAAATGCTATCCACCATGGAATCAAAATTCATGAATTGACCTATGGAAGAAAGTATCAGTTATTCTTCTTAATACTCCAATTTGGAATCAGAGACCAGATCTCACACCTGAAGAGTCCAAATACCCGTTGGTCCACGAAAGTCGGGAATACCACATGATGTAGAGATGCCAGCACCAGTGAAAGCAACTAGGTGTTTGCTCTGTACCCATACTCAAGTAAGTTCAACAATCACATAATTGTTAAAGCATTACACTGTTAGAAACTACATCAAGGTTAAGAATAGAACCTCTTCAATGAGTTTTGCCAGCTCCTCTATCTTCAGTTGCAAGTGCAAATTGACATCACAGGAAACATCCATATGATAGAGGGGTCAAAACATTCAGTCAGGCTTAGCATAAGAAGTTGTTCCATAAAAGAAAAGATGTATTTGAATACAGACACATTTTCTTTAGCTATAAATTTGAAGGAAATCAACAATGTGCTAAAAATAAAATGGAATGGAAAAACAGCAACAACAGGAAATGAAAGCAACCACAATAGAAACAAAAATAGACAAGAAGCAGCATAGAAATCTGAAAGTCATACACATTTCAAAATGAAGGGAGAGACAGCGCAAAACCTTTTAAAATTTAAATTTAGAGCATTGAGCAAATGATATTTGTAGTTGATCAACTACTTGAGGCCTAAGAGATTCCTTCATATGAGTTCATACTTGGTAAAAATATTATTTTGACGCCATACCAACTTTCATGAACTAGCCAGTTTTGATAAAAATATTAACAGGACAGACTTCTACACATCATGTAGTCCTTAAAAATGGCTTAACATGAATGTGCCAACAGCACTCCTGCAATTGTGTCAGAAACATATATAAATGTCATTCTGTATATGGTATTTGCCTAGATAACCAAAAGTTAGATAAAATATATTTCATCGCAGTCTGCTTCCTTCCATTTCTTTTTGCAATTCCAATTGAAACCCTTAACAAAATCAGTTAACTAGATTAGATAAAATTACAGAAGATTCAAATCAACCTCACTGTTTGGAAACTGCTGTGTTATTTATGCATACACATGAATATTCAAAAAATTAAAACATTCAAGAAACAGAATAGCTTCTCCATCGTGTAAACTTTAAAATTGTGCATGCATACTTTCCGTAGGGCAAATCTAGGAGTTGCATGGCCTAAAATGAAAATGTCATTTTTAATACTACATAGCCTGAAATGAGGAAATAACACAATTTTGAATTTTGAATTTTCTGAAGCATTTCAGAATCAACACTTTTGGGAATTTTGAAAATTAGGGCAAACCATAAGTATGTATATATTCATTGAATGTGTAAATGCATATTGTTAGCAATATGAGTTCAACGTTGTCATTGATGTCAACCTGATGGAGTGATTAACTACCTAATGTATGGAAGTCTAGAAATGATTGTTCAAATGTGTTAATGGTTGGTGATGATATTCAATGAGTATGTGGTGTTTCTGGAAGATGACAGTATGGGAAGCTTGAATATGCAAGAAAGAGTATTTGAAGTCCTTATAGGAGAATGCCCTGCATTCCTCCACATTTGAAGATGATAACTTATGGTTCTAGATGTAATGTCTATGTTCTGTGAATGTTGCACTATTATGTTTTCAAGTCCCCAGTAGGTCAATTGATATAGTTGTGAGTTGGAGTTTGCTAACAGTGAGGTTGTCTGTCAGGACTAGTTCGGAGAATTTTGTTTCTGGGTGTGCGGCTTGATGGACATGTTTAGAAGGTCTGTCCAGTGTTCCAGTTCAGAATTCATGTATTGGTTTTCTCCGCAAGTGAAGTTATGTTGTTTTGTTGTTCGGCATTATTGTTTGTGTTGGTCCCTAGTCGACTCAATTAATTCTCTTGATTGAATTATGTTTATACAGTCTGGTTAAGCATTAGAGGTTGAGTTGAGAGGTTGATATGGGTCTTACCGTGACGTTTGAAGATCTGCATTAAGTTATGTTCATTGGAGGATGCTTTCGGGCCAACTAGTTAACATGCTTTATTTTTTATCAACACATTATGTTTGTTGTTGACTTTGGAGGATATTGTGTTGTGTGCAATTCATTGGAATCGACTTGGGAAGACGTGTTGTGATGTACTTGGGTCCCCTTTATCTCCTAGAGAGAACCACATTTAGCACAGTTGTTCATGGTGACCAACTTTGTGTAAATAATGTTTATTCCTACCATGGCCGACCTAAAAGAGTTTTGGTGATTAATTTGATATATATAGACATGCGGAAGTTTGAGTTGGTGTGGATTGAGAGTGAATGATGTGAAAGCAAAAGTGAAGTGAAAGAGCAAAAGTGTGAATATCAGTTTGTGATGCACTTTTATGATAATATCTTTCAATATGACAAAGTGTTAAGGCAGCAAATGTGCAAGTTGTGTTTGTCATGAAGGTGGTCGCTTGACATGGTGGTTCAAGGACAGTTTCATGATCAAGAGATCTTATTCATTTCAATTCATCATAATCTCGTGCCTGTCAGAAGACAATGATTCCATTTCGCAGCTTGCTGAGATCTGTATCTTGCCCTGGAGTTGTGCGCTTCAGTCTGCAAGTCCTTTTGTATCTTGCCCTAGGATCGTGTGTCTCAACGCTACAAGTCCTTTGTATCTTGCCCTAAGGTTGTGCATCTTAGCCTACAAGTCCAAATCAGGAGCAGCGAACCTCCTTGGCCTTTGGCCTAAAACACTATATTCAATTATTCATATAGTGTGTGATTCTCGTCATGGTTTTTCCCACATTTGGTTTTCCACGTAAAAATCTGTTGTTAATGTGTATGGTGTTCATTGCTTTAACTTTCATTGATGGTTAATTGGATAAAGATAATTAATAAGTATTTGTGACAAAAAAAAATTATGCATTTGCTCATGATTGATTCACTCCCCCACTCTCAGTCTTGTGGTGTGTTGAACAATTGATATTAGAGCTGAGTTCCTCTTGGAGAAGCTTAACTGCTTGAGGAAGGTCTTGGATGGCGCATGACAGTGGTCACAAAGTACCAAATTTTTAATGGATCAAATTATACGTTTTGGAAGGTGCAAATGGAATCTTATCTGGACTCTCAGCCCTTTGGAATATGGGATGTTGTTAAGGATGGTTACACTCCTCTGATTGGTACTCCTACTCCAGATATCAAGTTGCATGAGAATAATGCCAAAGCTAGAAATGCAATTATCAGTGGTTTAAGTGATTCTAAACTGTTGAAGGTCATGTGATGCAAATCTGCAAAGGAAGTTTGGGAGAAGTAAAGCAATATCTATGAAAGAGATAAGAAAATCAAGCAAGTCAGGCTACAAAATCTGAAGCATAAATTTGAGACCCTGAGGATGTCAGAATATGAGAAAATTGAGAGTTACCTGCACTGAGTGAATGAGGTTGTAAGTGCAATCAAAGGTATTGGCGAAACTATGGAAGAAAATGAAGTTGTGGGAAAAGTAATAAGAACTCTGCCTAATTCCTAAAGACCTGAGTTGTATGCAATTGGGGAAAGTCAAAACATGGATACATATACCTTGGATCAGCTCTATGGATCACTCTTTGCTTTTGCAATTACAGAATTTGAAGATTATCACTAAATCAATAAGGAAACTGCATTCAAAGCTGCAAAGAATATTAAAGATGTATCTAAGACAAGCAATGATCCAAATGATGAGGAAGCAAACTTTGTTAGAAGACTGAAGAAAGAATCTAGAAAGTACAAAGGTAAGTTGCCCTTCAAATGTTTTAATTATGGAAGAATAGGTCATTGTGTTGATAGATGCCCTTTCAAAGAAGATAACTATAGGAGACTTGATGATGATAATACAAGAAAGGATAGTTAAAGAAGAAATGACAGAGATAAGCCTAAGAAGAGATTTTGTATAGCAGAAACCCATTCGTCTAAAATTGAAGATGCAGATGATTCAAATGATGAGATGTTGATTTTGGCTATTGATGCAGGAGCACCCATGGATGGTTGGCAATCTTGTATCAACCAAAACGAGGTCGATTTGATTTGTTGCATTTTAAATTTTTGTGTGAGTTTCATTTGACTTTTCAGTTCATGAATAATGAGTGCATTTGGAGGAAATTGGTCTAATTTCAAATGTGTTCAAATATTCACATTTGACAATGACAAGTTGGCATAGTGGAAAAATGAATATTTGCAATTTTAATGCAATAAAAAGTGAAAATACCTAAAAAGGCAAATGAAGGCATTGCATTTTGGGGGAAAATTATTTTAAAAACCTTCATTCATGATTCCTAAAAAATAGGGATTGAGGAGGTGGACGCCCATGCATGCAAATCTGATTTTTCCAATTCAGGAGCTTTTTTGAGGAGTGGAGAATTATAACTCCTATCTTTATTGGGAAGTTATGAAATTGCATGAATGAAATGGAAAAGCATATTCTTGATGTTTCCCACGTTTTTGTAGCAGCAAGATAATGAAATACCATTTTGGGAGCGGCAAATGACATGAAATGAAAGGTAATTTCATTTCATTGATAGTTTTAAAAAGGAAAAATCCCATTTGATAGTTTTACTTTTTGAAGGGTTTAAAGAGAGAGGGTTTAAAAGATGTTATGTTGCAGATTTGAAGTGTTCTGTAACAACAAATGAAGATTCAGGCAATTCGGATTGGAGTTGCAGAGCAATTTCAAATGAAGATTTGAAATTTCTTTAGAGCAAACTTTTTGCTTTTTGTTGTAGCTTGCATATTTTGTAATGAGCATATGTTATTGTCCATCAGTCCTTTGTTGAATGAAAATCATTTTATAATCATGCTTTTATCTTGTGCAAACAAAGACTGAAGTTGCTCATTTTCAAAATCTATTGGCAACTTTCATTACTTTGTCTTAAGATTGTTTGAAGAAGTT
>MU224545.1:567264-587632 GCA_018584345.1 Thuja plicata
TATATTATTTTATATATTATCATAATAATTTATTAAATATAATGATATTTTATCATAACAATATATCTATTACTCAATTAATTACTTAAATGTAATAGATATGATAATTTGAAAAGTTACATTTTAATGGTAAAGGATTTAGAATCCATATATTAATCGAGGGACATATATTATTGATTCATGACTAGTGATGGTTCTTATGTTGTGCTTGTTTCTTTTAATAATAAGTTTAAATCTTTAATTAAAACTTATTTAATCATAAATCGATTTTATTAATATTATTATTAATATAATATTTTAATATTATTAGTTATTAAATCCTTATTTGAAAAGGGGACATCACAATTGCCTTGACCTCATGTTGGAGGATATTGGTAAGCTTGAATGGGTGAAAGAATGCATTGATAGGGCCAAAAATATCTACAAATTTATCTACAATCATGCATTGATCCTTAGCATTATGAAGCAATACAAGGGGCAAAAGGAGTTGGCTCGTCCTAGTATCATGAGATTTGCCTCAAATTTCCTCACACCAAAATCTTTGATGAAATCAAAGGCAGCTTTGAGGCATATGTTTGTTGGTGAGGAGTGGACTTCCTCATCCTATGCCATGACCACTGTAGGGAATGATGCGGCAGATTGATTTTTGATGAGGCAGGTTTTTGGACCCCTAGTGCAGAGATCGTGCAAGTAAATTTATTATAGACTATTTAATATTTAGTATTTATTTTTTATAATTTTATATGCATCTTTTTTTTTTGCAATTTTGCTTATTTTCATGCACACTTGTGCCTTAACTGTTTTTTGTTTAACATTATTTACAGGTCACTGAGCCCCTGGTTGTTATCCTACGAGTTGTTGATGGGGAGAAGACCTCTATGGGCTGCATATATGAGGGCATGGATAGGGCCAAGGAGGCCATTAGATCCATAAATGCAGGAATTGACGATAAGTATGGCCCCATTTGGGAAATAATTGATAAGAGATGGCATAACTAGCTTCACAGGCCCATCCATGCAGCAGCGTATTTCCTCAATCTAGCATTGTGTTTCCGCAATAATTTCAAGGCGGATGAGGAGGTTCTTAGTGGCCTAGATACAATGGTACAAAAGATGTCTACTTATAGCACAGCTACATTACACGAGATGGACGCATATAATAATGCAACAAGGGTTATTTTCGAAAGCATGATTTGCAAAGACGCTTGGACAGAATTGCAATCAGGTAGAAATATATGTTAAACTTAAGATTCTTAAGTTTATGGCTTATGCATTTTGATTTTATAATCTACCATTAAAGTTGGAAATGAGACTAATTTTTTTTCTTTTCCTTATTTCAGATAGATGGTGGCAAATGTTTGGGCCTACAGCCCCAAACCTTCAAGAAATTGCCATCTGCATATTGAGTCAGTCACGCAGTGCTTCTGGATGTGAGCGCAACTGGAGCATGTTCAAGCACATCCACTCGAAGAGGCATAATAGATTGTTTGTGGAGAGGTTGAATGATCTAGTCTTTGTTTATTACAACCTTCGTCTTAGGACTAGACAAATTTTGGACATTGACTCCTCTCTGATCACTCTAGAAGAGGTTGATCCAGAGACCGAGTGGCTCACTACGTCTACCGATCTTGTCTTCACTGATGAGGACCTTGAGTGGTTTGACCAGGCAGACAAAGAGGTCGAGGTTGTGGCTATGGCTATGGCAGAGGATGATAGAGCAAAATCAGGAACAGCTGATGTAGAGACTATTACTGCTCAGTCATCCAGGACCTACCTTAGATGCCTTTGTAGCAAGGCAGACAGACTATTATGACGCTGAGCCTGAGCCATAGACTAGTTTTTGTTTACACATGTTTGGGAACATTTACTATCAAGGATTTCACGGATTTTATATACATTTGACAATATTTATAATTCTATATATCTAAGTTTTCTATTTCCTTCAGCTACAATTTACATTTGTACTTATGTGATGGATGTATGTTTATGTATGTGATCAAATTAACTTCTATTTGATGATGTTATAGTGTCTTTAAGCTTTATACAATAATGGGTGCATGAAACAAGTTTTAAATCGTTAAAAAACTCTAAATTTCAAGGGTTTTTTCATTTTGCTAAGTCGTTGCTGAGTCACGAGTCGAGTCATTCTCACCGAATCCGAGCCGAGGAACTTTGTTTTGAATATTCATATCATATGATTGGTGAATAGAAGGAAGTTCCTAGAATTTGAAAAATTTGGTGGTGGATCAATTAAGTTTTTTGGTGAAGAGGTTGCACCTATTGGTGCTAAGAGAACCAAATCTATTGATGGTAAGGGCTTGAGACATAATCTTTTGAGTATGAATCAGATGTGCAGTAAAGGTTACAAGCTTATATTTCATGGATCGGGATGTGAGATCAAAAAAGGTTCCAAAAGGTTTAGTTGTAGCAGGTATAAGAACAAATGGCAATGTGTATTACATAAAGGAAAACAAAGAAAGCAGTTGTTTGTTGGTGCACAAAAGGATGTGGCACATTAATTTTGACAACATGGTGAAGATTAGTTCTACTAAAGCAGTGAGAGATTTGCCAAAGATTATCAAGCTTGGTAATACAGGGTGCAAGAGATGTCAGTTGGGAAGCAAACAAGTAACAAATTCAAGAAGAAGACTTGCCAAGGCAAGTAAACAAGAAAATTATTGTTTCTTATCTAAGGTGGAGCCAAAGAATTTTGTGGAAGCTAGCAAAGATGATGGATGGATGAAAACAATGGAAGAAGAGCTAAATAAAAAAGAATCAGACATGGGAATTGTTACCTAGACCATTAGACAAGAATGTGATAGGAACAAAGTGGGTGTTTCGGAACAAGCTGAATGAAGATGATGAAGTCACAAGGAACAAGGCAAGATTGGTTTCTAATGGTTATACACAAGTTGAAGGTGTCGGCTTTGAAGAGACTTTTGCTCTAGTAGCTACGATGGAAGCAACAAGAATGTTTCTTGCATTTGTTTCATATAAGAACTTTAAGTTGTATCAGATGGATGTTAAGTCAGCATTCTTGAAAATTTGAAAAGGTTTACAATGAACAATCGGATGGTTTTTAGTTGTTAGAAGATCAAAATATGGTTTGCAAACTGAAGAAGGCACTTTATGGACTCAAGCAAGTTCCTAGAGCTTGGTATGCAAGGTTAGATAGGTATTTGTTGCAGCAGAATTTCAAGAAAGGTACTACAGACAATAATCTTTATTTCAAGGTTGAAGGTGATAAACTATTGATAGTAGTTGTGTATGTTGATGATATCATCTTTGGTGGAAATGATGATGTTTGCAAGAAGTTTGCATAGGAAATGCAAAAGGAATTTGAGATGTCAATGATTGGTGAGTTGTTTTTCTTTCTTGGTCTTCAAGTTACTCAACTCGAAGATGGTATTTTCATTCCTCAGACCAAGTATATCAAGGAGATGTTGAAGAAGTTTGGTATGGAGAACTATAAACTAGTTGGAACCCCTATGGTTATTGGTTGTCATTTGAGCAAAGATGATGAATCTCTGGATGTGGATCAAAAGCTCTATAGATCTATGGTTGGTGGATTGTTGTATTTAACTACTTCAAGATCAGATATCATGCATGTTGTCTATTTGGTCGCAAGATATCTAGCTAATCCAAAGCAATCTCATGATAAGGCAATAAAGAGGATATTCATATATAAGAAAGGGACTCCGAATTTTTGTTTGTGGTATAAAAGGAATGATGGTTTCTCATTGAAAGCTTGAACAGATGTTGATTGGGTCGGATGTGCTGATGACAAAAGAAGTACAAGTGGTGGTAAATTTTTCTTGGGAGACAAATTAATCTCTTAGTTGAGCAAGAAGCAAGATTCGATTTCAATGTCTACAGCAAAAGCAATTTATCTTGCAGCAGCATCTTGTTGCACTCAAGTGATGTGGATGAAGCAAACTCTCAAAGATATCAAAGTGATCTACGATGAGGCAATTCCTATTATGTGTTAATGTTTTCAGATTCTAACAAGGAATATACAATCTATAGAGATCTTTCATAAACTAAGCACAGGATATAAATAAGTAATCACAAAGAAAGAGAGATAGTACCCGGAAGTCAAATTTTGGCAAAGCCTTCAATCTCTCCAATGTCTCTTCTGTGAATATCGAATTAGCCCAACTAGGGCTTCTCCCAAGTCTGGTTCAAACCTGTTACTACTCAGTGCTCAAATCTGGTCCATACTGCACTATATATATACTAAAGATGTCCTCCTTAACGCTGTTATCTATAATAGATAAGTTCCTGAATCTGCCCTTTAAATAGACTGACATTTCGCTCCCTCTATGGTGTCTACTAATTGCAGGTTTGACTGCAATGTCCAGCGCCTGTACTAAATCATTTCGCACATCTAATTGAGACTTAACATAGAGGTTTGAATACTGAATTGACTCGGCTATTCCAAGTTCGCCAATTCAAGAATGATATCAGAATTTCAAGTGCTGGACAGAATTCGCTCTTATTTAATCCTTGATCCAAAGCCTTGAACTCGCTCTCTAAATTCGCTCATCAAGGTGGATACAACGCTAATCAACCAAGCATAATTCGCTGCTCTAAGGATTCGATGCAAGGAAGAGATCAATGTTTAATGCAGATTTGATTCTTGAAGGAAGAAGCACATGTTATGTTTTTGATATGCTTTTCCTTCAAGGATTCGATTGCATATATATGGGTGTGCTTTGGAAAGTCTACCTCTTCTAGAGGTAGCCGACTTGGGCCCTTCCAAGTCTTTTAAATAAAATACCTTTATTTATTGTCCCATACATAAGCCGACTTCTTTAGCAATAATAATTAGCCAACAATAACTTCTATAATTTATTATTGCAAGTCGTCCTCTTGTCATTTTACTTTAACATTATTATTTCAAGATCAAAACATTAACATTATGTGGGATAATACAAGTGCTATTAACATTTCAAAGAATCCGGTGGCGCATTCAAGGACTAAACACATTTATATCCAGTATCATTTCTTAAGAGAGAAGGTTGCAGAGAAGGAAGTCAAACTGAAATATGTGCCTACAAATAATCAAATTGCAGATATTTTCATCAAGGCACTATCAAAGGATACTTTTGGGTATCTCCAGCAAAAATGAGGGTTATTGCCCCTCCTACTTCAAACTAGATACATAAGGGTGATGCATCTTTCCACGAGGAGATTCAAAGTCTATCTTTTGTCTCCTGAGTTGAAGTGGTGGGTGTTCTCAGGGGGAGTAGTGAAGGTTATGATTTCCTTATTGTAGGAAAGTGTTGCAAAAGAGAGATATCCCTGATAGTGGGAGTGTTGCAGATTACAAAGATGTACCTGAAAAAGGGAGAGCTATTTGGAGAAGTATTTAGAGGCCTTCAGTGCTGCGCCATTTGTCCTTGATGTCAAAGGTGGAGAGAAGTTCAGTTGGCGAGAGTTACAGTTAGAGAGGCAGTTGTTGTTTGGTGGTACAAGTGTTGCTATCAATGACAAAAGGGGAGATTGTTGGCAGTTTGCATTATGTTGTCATTGATGTCAAACTTGTTGGTATTGAAGAAAAAGAAGAACCAAAGAGCATGTTGTCAGTTGTGTTTGTCGTTGGTGTTGCCATCAATGACAAAGAGGAAGATTGTTAGCAAAATGAGTTTAGTGTTGTCATTGATGTCAACCTCTTGCATGCATTGATGCCAACCTGATGGAGTGGTTAGCAGCCTAATGCATGGAGGTCTGAAAATGAGTGTTCAAATGTTGTTTTGATTTATGGTGATGATATTCAGTGAGTATGTGGTGTTTCCGGAAGATGACAACATGGGAAGCTTGAATATGCAAGAAAGAGTATTTTAAGTCCTTATGGGAGAATGCTCCACATTTCTCCGCCTTTGAAGATGATAGCTTTCAGTTATGGATGTAATGTATATGTTCTGTGAATGTTGCAATATTATGTTTTCAGGTCCCCAGCAATTGAGTTGATATAGTTGTGAGTTGCAGTTTGCTAACAGTGATGCTATCTGTCAAGGTTGGTTCATAGAATGCTTCGCATTGCTCCACAGTGTTGTTTCTAGGTGTGCAGCTTGGCGGACATGTTTAGAAGGTTCGTGCAATGTTCCAATTCAAAATTCATGCATTGGTTTGCTTCACAAGTGAATTTATGTTGTTGCATTGTTCAGCATTATTGTTTGTGTTAGTCCTTGGTCAACTTAGTTGATTATCTTGATTAAATTATGTTCTTTTGGAAAGGTTATGCATTGGAGGCTGAGTTGAGAGGTTGTTATGGGTCTTACCATGGCATGTGAAGATCTGCATTAAGTTACGTGCATTGGAGGATTTTTTGGGCCAACTGGTTAACATGCTTTATTGTTTATGTCACTTTATCTACACATTACGTTTGATGTCGACTTTGGAGGATGTTGTGTTGTGTGTGATTCGTTGTTATCGACTTGAAAAGACGTTTAGTGATGTATTTGAGTCCCCTTTATCTCCTAGAGAGGACCGCATTTAGCACAGTTGTTCGTAGTGGCTGACTTTGTGTAAATAATGTTTATTCCTACTATGGCCGACCTAGTTGAGTATTTTGGTGATTAAGTTGATATATAGAGACGTGTGAAAGCTTGAGTTGGTGTGTGGATTGAGAATGAATGATGTGTAAGTAACAGGGAAAGAGCAAAAGTGTGAATATCAGTTTGTGATGCACTTTGGTGATAATATCTTTCAATATGACAGAGTGTTGAGTCAATAAATGTGCAAGTTGTGTTTGCCATGAAGGTGGTCACTTGATATGGTGGTTCAAGAGCAGTTTCATGATTAGGAGATCTTATTTATTTCAATTCATCGTATTCTTGTGCCTATTGGAAGACGGTGAGTTCTTTTGGCAGCTTGCGCAGATCTGTATCTTGCCCTAGAGCATTGCGTTCAATCTGCAGGTCCTTTTGTATCTTGCCCTGGGATCGTGTGTCTCAGCATTGCAAGTCCTTTATATCTTGCCCTAAGGTTGTGCGCCTTAGCCTTCAAGTCCAAATCAGGAGTAGTGAGCCTCCTTGGCCTTTGGCCTAAAACATTGTATTCAGTTTTTCATATGGTGGGTGTTATTCTCACCATCGTTTTTCCCACATTGGGTTTTCCAAATAAAAATCTGGTGTTCATGTGTTTGGTGTTCATTGCTTTATCATTCATTGATAGTCAATTGGATAAAGATAATTAATAATTGTTTGTAACAAATAGCTTTTAAGGATTTGTTCAAGACTGATTCACACCCCCCCCCCAATCTTGTGGTGTGTTCAACACATACAGGCATATATGATAATACTTTTATATGTGCATGTGCATTTTAAAATTCATATATATGCATGTTTTGTCTCTGAAGTCTATCACCACCAGCTATTCAGATTGACAATGACATGGGCATTAATACTTTAGTGGATAAACTTGTTGTGGGTTGATAAAAATTGACATTATTGTTATAGGCGCAGCTCCAGAGGCTCAGTCAAAGGTGCAACAGAATTATCAAACTACAAAATTCTGACATAAGCCCTCTGTCAGTCCATAACCAAATTTGTAGCCACAAAACTTTAACCAAGGGAAACTGCAGCCAAAGGAACCATTTGTGCCTAATAGCACAGATTCCATTCATATGTGTGTACATGTTGAGCAGGGTACTCAGTCTCAGAGAAGCGTAATAGCTGTGGGCAGCATTCCTATTTTAGTAATCACATTATCATTTCACTGGGGTTGGCATCACTGGTAACATCAATAATTATTTCTCGTGGTGAGCTGCCACCTTTTCATTAGTTAATAGTTTATTATTTTATTGCAGTAGCTATCAAGAGGGGTCATACTTAATTTAATAGCAGGTACATTAATCTGAAACAGATATTCATTATCAGATACTGCAACCACCTCTTTTTAAATTATGTTTTCCACACATGAAAACCCATTATTAGATATTGTAGCACCTCTTTTTACATCTGCACTCTCACCAATAGGTCATTACAGCTAAATGCCAGCTGGGTCAAAAGATCATCACTCCTATCCTCCCATCTTGCACCCATATCCCTCCCTCAAACATTTTCAACAGGTTTAAAGTTCTCCCAATTGTATGAGAATTTTACTCTGTACACAGTAAGTTTTGAAGTGAACCATGATCTTATTCAAGACATCAAAGACCAATAAAAAGCTGACAAAAACCTAACTTACCGATTCGGGTGCGGATGCGGGTACGAGAATCCGGTATGCAGATGCGTGAATTTTTTTTTTTTGTTTGTTTTTTTTTTTTGGGGGGGGGGTGTTGGGTGCGTGTGTATATATATATATACACACAAAAAAAAAATACAATTAATAATTAATAATTTTATAAACATATAATATACATATTTATAAAATTTAATTAATAAAATTACAATATAATATAATTTAATTATATTTAGTTTAAATTTATATTATAAAAAATAGAATATGATTTATTTCTAATAAATTTTATACATTTTTAAAATAAAGTTCTAAACTATATCGAATCTTTAAAAAACCTACAAAACCAAAATAAAAACAAAACAAAAGTCATTGTTGAGTACCTGGTCACGGCACCAGATGACTGGTCATGGCATGGCAAAGCGCGGGAGGATTTGGAAATGGACTCTGAGACTCCAGTCTGTATTTGTCAACAAAGAGACTGCAGTCCGTCTTTGTGGGGGTGAGAATGAGGAGAAGAGATGATGGGGTCGTGAGAAGGGAAGAGACGGAGAGATGTAACAAAGTGGCCATGGAAAGCGAAGAGGGAAAGCAGTTAAGCAAAAATGCTTTGAAATGGAAGGAATTAGTGAAATCTGCTGCTAGCAAAGGAGGATCGTCTTGCAGTAACTTGAACGCGTTTGTTCAGGAGATTGCTTTCAAAGTCAAATGATTGTCCAGAGACTACACAGAAATTACGGATTCTCATCCGAATATGGATAGTTCTACTTTGATAGATCGTACGCATTGGATATTTTTGTTGGAATATTTGTGATAAAGAAGAAGAATAAACCGTACCTGTCACATGATATTGAAAGCCCACCCGAATAGTAATGGTAGTGTTTCTCTACTGTATTAACAGGTCCTTTTAAAGAGCAACGGCCATGCCCTTGAGCGTCGTAATTCCTCGCAGTCTGCACTCGCCCGGACACAATTGCCACAGGACTAAGACACAGCGGAATCAGCACACCGTTATTGTAAAGAAATGGCCAAATAAAACCCCTGGAAGCGTGGTGGATGCTGGCAGGGGGCATCCACAGGCCCAGGATGTGCTTCCTGCCAGCATCCACCACGCCTCCGCATCCAGACCTCCAGGGAGCACATTGGTAACTAAGACAAAAACTGCTGCCATGTATACTAGTGGCACACAAAGAATTAAGAAGCAAGCAAATACAAGAGGATCTAAGGCAACAGACAAACTATCAAATTATATTTGATGTTATAGCCCTTGGAATAACTAGAAAAATGGTTAAAAAAAACTTGGAGGTACCTCTATTCCATTCCTGACCAGATGTTTTGAAAAGTGAAGAAAATGCAATGCAGAAAAATTGACCTCTTACTATTCTTGTACTTTCATTTCACAGCTCAGGTTGGATGCCAATAAGCATGCACATGTTACTTCAAAAGTGGAACCTATAGCATAGTTGAAATTTTTTTAGCTAAGTACGGGAGAATTATATTTTTCACAGATCACCATAAATGGTGAGGGAACATACCACTAAGTTGATGAATACAACTCACAAATGTTTCACAAACAATACTTCGAAGGTACTAGAACTGGAAATTCTCTACAAGGGCAAGGGCACATGAAAAATAACTGAGGTTGTTGAAAGGGTCACCTTCTACTATTTAGGGGCCCATATGAAGCAATATCCATGGAATGAATAGAATGGTCCAATGATCATCTATATTGGAATAATAGAATTCACTACAAATTAAAGACTGACTCTTAAAGACATTTTGTGTTGTTTTTTAACTTGTCTTTGGGGTTGCTTCTTCTCTTTATGCTATAAGATTGGATTTAAATCTCATCTTTTTATATTTCAATTTAAAATACCATTGTTGATCAATGAATGGACACAATCAAGTTGTTGAATCCACTGACAAATGTTCTACAGACAAGATTTGTTAAAAACTAAAGTGGAAATTCCTTACAAGGCCAAAGCATACAAAACATGATTATATATTGCCTTAATGTAATTAAGCTCCAAACAAATTCCAGGCATATATGTGAGGGCATTTATAGGATCATCTTTCATGAAGCTCTCTATTCATGTAATGAATAGAATGGTCCAATCATTTTCCATGCCGGTCCAATCATTTCCCATGTTGGAATAAATAGATCTACTGCAAATTAAAGATTTGATTATTTTAAAATTAATATGTATTGTTCTATTTTTTAAACTTGCCTTTAAGATCATCCAATTTATCTATCTACAAGACAGGATTTAAATACTCATACTTTTTATGTTTTGGTTTAATAAATGACTGTTAGTAACCAAGGAGTAGATATCTAATCTAAGTAACAACACTTATTGGATGACAGGTTTGTGAAACTCTAAATCAACCACAATTAGGTTTCATAATTAGCTGAAAAAAGTTAGAACTGCTCAAGCATATAAACAACCTTAAAATATACTTCAACTGAAAAAATAGCACAAAACAGAACTGAAGAAAACAAAACAATAATGTGATTACAAAGGAAGCTTTCATTCCACACTTGTCTACAACTGTGGATTTCTTTATAAATAAAAAGTGATATTCCATTGGAAAGAATTCGATATAGAAGATACAGATTATTAATTTGCATAAACTGATTGTCACAAACGCAAGGTCTAAAGATCAGACTGCACATCTGTACACCAAGTTGTAATTTGTGAATCAACATCTACTATCAGATGTAGGTAACATCATGTGGATCTAAGCTTAATAGCTACAATAAAGCTGCTTCGCTTAAAACTGAATCAACAAAAAAAAATGTTGTAACTAAAATTTCCAACACTAATAATTTCTACGATGAAACTTGATGAAGCTTTATTCACACAAACATTAATAGCATTTCAATTTTTAGAAATATGAGAATAATCTTAAGAGGCTATTAAAGGCTTATACAATGCATATGCAGCTCATGTCTAACATAAAAGATGATTTAAGCTCTAAAGAATAAATATTGAATGTGAGAGAAAATCTATTGTCCTGCGAACAAGCCATCTAGATAAATACAGAAGAAACCTAGATGTGAGCACTTCACTGCTTGTCCTACATGAACTTTAAATTTCGTGTATCATTTCACTTGGGAAAAGATCTCCAAAAATCAGCAATGTCTATGCCAATCCTAGAAAATAGTTTCCATTTCATGGTTAGCATTCCTAGGTGTCAAAGAGTTTTTTACATGACCATGTGCTCTGTGGATATTTGTATTCGGATAGGTGCACTTTGATATTATTTAGTCAATGTATTAGTTTTTCAGTCGTAAGATCTATTTTGGAACCAGCTCTTATATCCCTGAATCTAGAACTTCTACCAGATTAAAAACTATTTCAACCCATATGAAATGTTCTCCTAAGATTGATGAAAAGCACTAGAGACCAACTTGCAGCCACGTCTCAGGAAAATTTATGCATCTTAATCCTTCACAAGAATTGGATTTTCTCCAAGAGAATTAAAGAGATCACATGTTATCATCTACGGCATTTAGTTAGAATCTATGTTCCACCAAGTTCCCAGTATGGGGGAACGGAGAACAGAGGGACATGTTTCAGGGACAGGATTTTTTTGGGCCATTTTTGGGGATGGCAGGGCACAGCAAAGAGGACGGCTACATATATAATTTCAGATATTCATACGATATATCATAACATATATAAAGTTGCAAATGTAATCATATTGAAAGTTCAAAGATACGTTATTATTTATAGAATCAAAAGTAAAACACAACAATAGAGTTCACATGAGAGTCAAACAAATTAATAGTAATACTGAATTGCTTTCATAATTCATGTCAATGTGCATATGAAAAATAGTAAAAGTGCATACACCAAATGCCCAAAGACTACAAGTTTGCACTGCAAATGTCAAATATTATAAAACATAATGATGAAAAGAAACGTTTGACAATCATTGATACTTCATCATAGACCAATGAAATTATGATAGTGATAAAATTAGTTTTCAAAGTTGTCAGTTTCGGTCTCCACTCCCAGACCCTCTCATTGTAATCAAATTTCTCATGACAAAAGATGCCAATAACTAGTGGGGGTTTGGAAGTGGAGACCCTAATGGGTTTAAGGGTAAGCAATGATAAGTTGCACATTTCATTTCCCCACAGATCGGAAGTGGGGTTTTGGGGGCTATGCCCCTAAAAAAAATTAGATGATTGAAAAGATGAAGCAGAAAATAGAGAAGGTGACTGCCGGGCCATCCTTAAGAAGTTTGGGGATGTTTCAGACGTTTCCAATGTGTCCCAGAGAGCCAGCCAATCCCTTGGCATTTCCGGGACACCCCTTCTACAATTTATTTTGGGGATGTGGGGGAAAACGTCCCCAAGGTGTCCCCCATCCCCAAGACATACTAGGACGGGGATGAGGGCCAAAACCCCAAGGAATGTGTCCCCGTGCACCCCCTGGTTAGAATGCAAGCAGGCGTCTATACAGAAGAATTTGGACTGACTAACCAAAACTTGAAACTTTATATTGGCTAAAGGCTTGCTCTTTACTTTTAGGAAAGGCAGGGCAAATCCTCTTGGTGGGTACACAAAAGCGAGACTGTAAGGCTTTAACTATTTGCAGAGTTAAGGTGATTCACCCAGCGATTAGGTCTAATCACCAAGCTACTCGAATCATCTGGTCTCCAACGATAGTACCCCCTCTGCGGGAGAATTTATCTGTAGCCGACCTCTATAGTTGGTAACCTAATGAATGTGGGTTAGTGATTAACCCCTGAGCTCACCTGCTTAATGGTCTTCTATTTATTTATTATTAAATCTTTGTTCTAACATCTAAGAAAGTTTTGAATTCAATTTCACATAACTAATACAGACTTAAAGACGAATTAGAACAATCAACAAAAATGGTATCCACCATTTGTCGTGATCAAGGACCTGGTCGCGACGATTTCTTGGTCTTAGAAGAAACATGGCAGCCTCCATTACAAAACAGTAACGAACGAGAAAAAATGTTGTAGCCAAACATTTCTAATGTCCAACAAACGACAAACGTAGGTCAATGGGACTGCAAGGCATACAAGAAGTAACGGCTGGTAGGAAGAAAAGAAAACCAATTCAACTTTTCAAAAAGAAAAGAAGAAAGGAGGGGGGGTTTTCCTTGTCTTGTTACTTTATCAATGTTTCTATCAATCTTCCCGCCATGGCATGCATGCTGTTCACCAGGCACAACACGGGCCATGAAGATCTGGTGAGAAGTATGCTAAGTGAATTAAACATGAGTTGAAGGACGCTAGATATTGCAAAAGACCGTGCCGTTGAAAGTGTTCATCCAAGGTGAGGAACCACTTCAAAAAGTCCCCATCTTGAATGATTAAAAAGCGTGGCCTTTACATTCCCATTGCTCTCTTTTTGCATTTAATGGGAAACCGGGCAAAATAGAGAACTGCATAGTGACTCAGTAGAATTCGAAAAATAAGAACAAAAGCAGAACTGATGGGGCGCAGGTATAATAAGTGTTCACAGAACTGAAAAGCAGATGAGACGGTTATAAAACTTGCAAGGATACCTTGGCCTGGAGAATGTGAGGAGGATCAAACAGCTCAGACATTCCCACATTACCAATATCCTCCCTGTATGACAGCTTCTCTGCATATCCCAAAGACATGATGAATGCCTCGGCTCGGCTGCCAAACAACTTTCATACAACCGATCTTTTCTCCAGCTCTACGTCTATATAAGCTACGACTATGAGTTTTGATTGATATCACCTGAGGGTGCCATGAAAAGGGTTGAATTCTTCATTTGGTGGCATTTCCCCATTTCGCTTTTTGGTTTGAAACATTCGATGGCATTCCTTGTGTCCTCTAGGTTGATTGTAGTTTGTAGTCAACAAACGACTATATTAAGTTGAAATTAGTTTACGAATAAATATATATATCCCTATACCTTCTATGATTATTAGTGAGTTTACGAATAAATATATATATCCCTATACCTTCTATGATTATTCACTAATAATGAATGATTTTTGTTAAATATTGCAGGGAATAAAGTGCATATCTAGCACACTTTCGTTTATAATATAAATTTACCTTAATTGCATTTGCTTTAAATAGAATTATTAATGTATAATTGGTATTTTTTTAGGTGAAATTTGGTAATTAACTTGATTTTATTTTTATATATTTCTAGGGATTGGTTTTAATATAGTTTATCTAATTTTTATTTTGTTGAGTCTTTTGTCATGGAAATGAATTTGATTTCGATCTATGATTTGAGTATGAGAATGTTAATAATCCTCAAAGAGTAAGAATGGCATATTCCAAGTTAAAAGGGTATATTGCCCTTTGTTGGAAGGAAGTACTTATGAGAGGCCTCAAAATGGTCGTGGAAGAATAACCCATTAGAATTATATGACAACTAAACTAAATGAGAAATTTCCACCAAGAGATTATCAATAGAACTACTAAAGCAACATATAAAATTGAAGCAAAGGGAGCTCAATGTAATATAAAAGGAGTTCAACAAAATTGTCATCTAATCAAGCCACCATAAGAAGGATCAAGAGAATGTGGTAAGGTGTGTTAATGAGTTGAGACTCAACACACAAAATGAGTTAAGTATATTGAAGATTAATATTATTGTCTTGTTACCCTTTGGTGGAGGGAAGAACATAAAGAAAGAGTCTTAAGAGCTCGTAGAAGGATCACCCATCAGAATCAAATGATAACCCAAATAAAGGATAAATTCCCACCAAGAGATTATAAATTTGAATTAATGAAGAGGCTATCGATTAAAAGCAAAGGAAACTCATTATTAAAGATTGTAAAAAGGAATTCTACAAAGTTGTCATCTAACTAGACCACCATGACATGGATGAAAAGAAGGTAGTAAGACATGAGAATATATCAAGGCTCAAAATCCAAAAATAGTTGAGCACATTGAAGTTTGATATTATAGAAGAAACTTATCAATTTACACCAAAAGCCAAAGAAAAATTGTCTGTGAGACATCAAAACAAAGGGTTGGGGGGATTTCCTAAAGGAAGAAGCCAATGAAATAATTGTTAGTAATAACTGAGAGGGGGGGGGGTGGTGGGTGAATTAGTGGCCTCAAAAATTAATCTTTAAATCAACCCTTAAAACTTATAACCACAAATTATGCCTCTGGTTGTCTTCTGTCCTACAAGATGAATGCCTTGAAATACTTTTATCAACTTACTACTTGTCGGGTGTTTTGTTAAACCTTCTTTTGTATGTTTACTGATAAGCAGTTAACTATTTACCGAAACATAGTAAATATGCAGAGTATACCGATCAATCCAAAATTGCATATGTGAAATGTAAAACAGCAAAGTAATAAACCATAAACACATAAAACATGGATTTTTAACATGGAAACCCTGTTAAGGGAAAAACCACTGGGACCGGTACCCCAAATTTTCACTCTTCTGAAGTGAGCCCTGTTAAGAGCCAACCCTGTTAAAGGTAACAAACACAATGTTAGGTGTGACCTTGTTAGAGGATTTAGAAATGGTTTGTCAACTAGTATCTAGCATCTAATGCTACCATCCTTGATCAAACTCTCTTGGCCTATCAATAGGTATTGGGCATATCCAATGCTACTTTTGTGATCAAACTTTTTGATACTCCTTGGGATGTATCTCAATTGTAAAAGACTTTTAAGTCCTGCTCGGTTAAGAGGCTTTATGCTTCAATGGTTAAACTGAAACATTAATGATTTGTTCATACATACAACTCAATTACAGATTTTCAGATCTATTGTAAGTCCATTACCTCTCTGATCAATATAATCACTTATACCTTTGCTCCACACTGTTCTGCTCCGTGATGCTTGTCTCACTGTTCATCAGTGTCTGCAGAATCTAGCTCTTTCCTCAGCTTGTTGGTCAGGACTAAAAGAAGACTTTCTTCTCCTTCATATTTTCTTTAGCATCTCTCCTATATTCTCTTATTCACCCCTCTATTCATAATGAATTGGGTTTGTCTCTATATAGACATGATTTCCCCTTTTCTTGGCTTTCTTGATTCTTGGCGTGTTCCACAATTCTCGCCAATAGATTTAAAAGCAAACTCCTGATTTATCTCAAAGAGATCTTCTTGCCAACTGGACAAATCAACTTTAAATCAATTACTTATCTCTGACTTTATCTGGATGATTAAAAAAATGATAAGTATCTATTAATTATATCTTTAGCTTCTTGACAGCTAAGCATTTTGTCATTTTCTGAACTCTTTGTTCTGTCGGTCAACACTTCAGTTAGTCATCGGTGATAACTGATTATTCCACCAGTGTGACTTCAGTTGTCATTGGGATCTCCATCCTTGTCTTCTCTGTCGGGCAACACTGAAATTATTTTCGTCAGGTTACTCTGTGCTTTGCTCATTGGGCAACACTGTAACTCTGCTCGTCACTAATGTTGTGCTTTTTCTCGTCAAGTAACACTGTGACTTTGTTCTTTTACTCTGACTGTCGATGTGCACTCCGTCGGTGTATGCAGTCACTTAGTGAATACTTGACTTGTGTGCATTACTAATAGCATAGCCTTGATTCATCAGTTCTTTGAAGTCTTTGGCAGTATTTCCATTACCATACAAATTATATCAAGTTGACATCATTGAAAATACAATACATTAACTGATTTAATGTCTTGCATGATCATCAACTTAACATCTTCAAACATTCAATCAGTTACATGTCATCAATCTCTCCCTTTGGTATTGATGGCAACATGCTACATTATCATACTATACTAAATTACTAATACAATATGAAATATACAGTTTCATCAAGCTTTTCTAATGTAACTAATACAAATGTCTGGCTTTCGGTAAGCTCAAATAACTTTGATTTTATTCTTGCAGCTTTATGTTTGTCTTCAATCCCTTAACTGGATAGATGTAGAATATTTCTTTCTCTGATGTGATGTGTTATCCTTCTATGTCAAACTCTCTCCCTTTTATTGTTCTCCTTTCTTTTGATGTCTCTTGTCAGCAATTCTCTTCCTTTGTGTTTACTCTCCCTTTCTTGTTACATTCTCCCTTTGGATACTTCGATGGATATGATCTATCCCTGGGTTGATAATGGATATAATCTATGTATGATAATGAGATATTTCTCTCCCTTTGACAACAATGCCAAAAAAACATCTTTTCAGATAGATATTTCACAGTGATGCCAAATGGATCCTTCCTATCCATAATATATTCCTTGAATTTCCCAATCCATCGGTAACAACTCTGGTGGTCGGTGTAGATAAATACCTTGTTGTGTATAGATGTATCTGTGAATTCCATCTATTTACTTGCATCAACATGAATGATATTTTGATAATATGCAAGCTGATGCAGCCTTCTGGTCATTTTACTGACCAGTAGACAAGGCTTTGACCCCTAGTCTCTTTCTCAAGTAATCAAATGCATCCTTGGGCAGTGGCTTGGTGAAGATATCGGCCAATTGTTCCTTTGATTGCACATGCTCAAGTATCACCTCCTTTGCTTGAACTTGTTCTCTCAAATAATGATACTTGATGGCAATATGCTTTGTTTTAGCATGCATGACTGGATTCTTGGAAATTTTTATTGCACTTGTATTATCATAATAGATAATTACTGGTTCTAAAATTTTCATATGCATACCTTTCGGTAACTGTTTGATCCATGCAATATTTGAGCAGTTTGCAGTAGCAACAACATACTCTGCCTCTGCAGTAAATTGTAAGATGCATCCTTGCTTCTTGTTGATCCATGTGACAAGTTTGTCATCCATGAAGAATGTTCCTCCAGTTGTGCTATTTCGGCCATCAATGTTTCCAGCCCAACCAGCATCGATAAAGACCTTAAGTTCAAATTTGTGTTCTCTTCTATACCATAAGTCATATTCCTTGGTATTCTTCAGATATCTTAGGATTCTTTTCACAGCAGTCATATGTGATTCCTTGGGATTAGCAGAAAATCTAGCAACTATTCCTACTGCATGTGCAATATCTGGTCTAGTATGTACAACATAGATGAGTTTTCCAATTATTGATCTGTACAAAGTCTGATTTACCTTTGATGACTTGTCCTCCTTTGTCAGCTTACATCCAGTTGCCATCGGTGTTCCAACTGGTTTGGATTCTTCCATCTTGAATATTTTCAGTATTTCCTTGATTTACTTGGATTGTGTAATGAAAATACCTTCATCTTGTTGCATGATCTGTAGACCAAGAAATTACTTGATCTCTCCAAACATAGAAATCTCAAACTCTTTTCTCATTTCATTTGCAAATGATTTGCATAGCATGTCATTGCCTCCAAATATGATGTCATCAACAAATATCTCAGCAATCAAAATGTTAGCATCAGTATCTTCCTTCAAATAAAGATTATTGTTTTCACTAATCCTTACAAATCCAATACTTATAAGATAGGAATGAAGTCTTTCATACCATGCTCAGGGTGCTTGTTTCAATCCATACAGGGCTTTGTGTAGTCTACATACCATGTTCCTCTTGTCTAGATCAACAAACCCTTCTGGTTGTTCAATGTATACCTCTTCTTCAAGTATTCCATTTAGGAATGTAGACTTGACATCCATTTGATATACTTTGAATCCTTTACATGTAGCATAAGCAAGTATTATTCTCACTCCTTCTAGCCTAGCAATGGGTGAAAAGTTTTCTCCATAGTCAATCCCTCCTTTTGCATACCCCTTGCATACTAGTCTTGCTTTATTTCTAGTGACTTCTCCATTCTCATTCAGTTTATTCCTGAATATCCATTTTGTACCAATGACATTCTTGTCATTTGGTCTCGGTACAAGTGTCCATGTCTTGTTTTTCTCTATCTACTCAATCTCTTCATTCATAGCACTTATCCATTCGTCATTATCTAGTGCAGCATTGACAGATTTGGACACATAATCACAAATAAGACATCTTGTATTTAGAGAATTACTTATGGTTCTCATACCAGCTTTCTTGTCTCCAATGATCTGGTTCTGTGGATGGTTCCTTCTGACATATCTTGCAAGTACATGTTCAACTCTTTGTCTATCAGCTTGATCATCATTTTGTTCTTCATTATGTTTTCCATCACTTTGTGCATCATCTTGAGCAATATTCTGATCGTCAGTATTTGCAGCCTAATGCTCGGGTGCAATGATCTGTTGCTTGGGAGCTCTACATTGTTGGTCGGGTAGAGTGTCAGGTTCCTCGTTATAAGTAAACCTATTGTAGTCCTCTGTTCTTTGGTTCTCTCCTTTTCATTATTTTTTGCAAATTCATCTATCTTTATATTTGCACTTTCAACAATTTTGTTAGAGGCTTTGATTAGACATTTATAAGCCTTGCTCTTGGTGGAATACCCTAGAAAGATTCCTTCATCACTCTTGGAGTCAAGTTTTTCGTTTCTATCATCTTTTGAGATATAACATTGACTACCAATTTTTTTGAAATAACTCACATTGGGTGTGTATCCATACCATAGCTCATAAGGTGTCTTTTTGGTGTCTTTCTTCAATTATACTTTGTTCAATGTATAAATAGTAGTACTGACAGCTTCTCTCTAGAAGATTTGGGTGATCCCTTTTTCTATCATCAGCGTCCTTGCACAATTAACTATGGATCTATTCCTTCTTTCAGTGATTCCATTTTGCTGTGGTGTTCTCGGTACAGAGACCTGTCTTATGATTCCATGCTCATTAAAAAAATTAGTGAATTCATCTGAAATAAATTCCCCTCCTCTACCCGACCTTAAGCATTTTAACTCTTTACCACTTTTTTCTCAACCATTGCCCTATACCATTTAAACATCTTAAATGCTTCTGATTTATCTTTTAGAAACATGACTGTCATCATTCAAGAGTAATAATCAACAAAGAGAATAAAATATCTATCTCCATAATAACTCTTTGTCCTCATAGGTCCACATAAATCAATATGGACTAATTCTAGAATTGCATCAAATGTATGGATTTTGCTTTTGAAACTAGACTTTGTCATCTTACCTTTTTGACAATTCTTACACATGATGTTGTCGGGCTTGGTCATTGTCAGTAAGCCTCTGACATTTATCTTTTTGCTAATCTTTATCATGTTGTCAAAGTTCACATGACACAATCTTTTGTGCCACAACCATATGTCTTCATTTGTAGCAATCAAACAAGTGGTGTCAGTATCATTCAGATAGAATAAGTTACC